>RJWK010029987.1:0-18372 GCA_004363435.1 Platanista minor
TACCAATTCACATTGCCACCAGCAGTGCAAGAGTGTTCCCTTTTCTCCACACCCTCTCCAGCATTTATTGTTTCTAGATTTTTTGATGATGGCCATTCTGACCGGTGTGAGATGATATCTCATTGTAGTTTTGATTTGCATTTCTCTAATGATTAATGATGTTGAGCATTCTTTCATGTGTTTGTTGGCAGTCTGTATAGCTTCTTTGGAGAAATGTCTATTTAGGTCTTCTGCCCATTTTGGGGTTGGATTGTTTGTTTTTTTGTTATTGAGCTGCATGAGCTGCTTGTAAATTTTGGAGATTAATCCTTTGTCAGATGCTTCATTTGCAAATATTTTCTCCCATTCTGAGGGTTGTCTTTTGGTCTTGTTTATGGTTTCCTTTGTGTGCAAAAGCTTTGGAGTTTCATTAGGTCCCATTTGTTTATTTTTGTTTTTATTTCCATTTCTCTAGGAGGTGGGTCAAAAAGAATCTTGCTGTGATTTACGTCATAGAGTGTTCTGCCTATGTTTTCCTCTAAGAGTTTGATAGTTTCTGGCCTTACATTTAGGTCTTTAATCCATTTTAAGTTTATTTTTGTGTATGGTGTTAGGGAGTGTTCTAGTCTCATACTTTTACATGTACCTGTCCAGTTTTCCCAGCACCGAATCTTCAGTCTTTATAGCCAAAAGCTGGAAACAAATTAAATGTTCAGCAATTAGACAAATATAAAAAAATTTGGCAAATCCATACAATAGAAATAATAGTCAGCAATAAGAAAAGAAGCAACTACTGCTACACAGAACAACAGGAATGAATCTTTAAAATATGTTAAGCTGAAGAAGCCAGACATGAAAAAGTACACACTGTCTGATTCCATTTACACCAAACCTTTGAAAAAGTAAAGTTATTCTCTAGTGACAGAGAGCAGATTGGTGGTTGCTTAGGACCAGGGGTAAAACATGGTAAAGCAGCAACCAGATGAGCAAAGGATATGAAACAAGTATATGTGAAAGAAATTTTAAGGTTCAGGGAAAACAGGTTAGTGAAGGTTTTCTCATCTTCAGCATTATTGCCATTTTGAATCTGATAATTCTTTGCTTGTGTGTGTGTGTGTGTGTGTGTGTGTGTGTTCTGGCCTGTGCACTGAAGGATGTTTAGCACTCTCTGGCCTCTACCCACAAAATGCCAGTGGAAATCTCCCCCAGCTCCCTAGTTGAGATAATCAAAAATGTCTCACAACATTTACAAATGTTCCCTGGGATGCAAGATAGTCCCCAGTTGAGAACCACTGGGTTAGTGTATTTATTATGTATTGCTGCATAACAAATTATCCCCCAAATTTAGTGGCTTAAAACAATGAACATTTATTACCTCACAGTTACTATGGGTCAGGTATTTGAGAATGATTTAGTTAGGGTTTCTGGTTCAAGGTCTCTAATGAGGTTGCAGTCAAGATGTCTGTTTTATCCAAAGCCTGACTGAGGCTGGTGGATCCACTTCCAGGATGGCTTCATATACATGGAAATTGGCAGGAGGCCTCATATCCTTGCTGGTTGTTGGCAAGATATTCAGTTCCTTGCTATGTGGGCCTCTGATAAGGCTACTTGATATGTCTTCATGACACGGTAACTGCCTTCTTCAGAGCAAGTGATCTGAGAGAGCGTAGAGAGGAGCCACAATACCTTTTTAAGACCTGCTCTTTGAAAGTACATACTGTCACTTTTGCTGTATTGTATCCATTAGAAATAAGTCACTAGTGCACTAATGCCTTTCCTTATGTAATCATGTGTGGGAGAAGAGAATGAACTCAGAGTTATGGCATTGCAATCCTGTTTCTACTTGAGAGTAAAATTCTGATGAAAGAAAAAGAAAGAAATAAGTCGCTAAGTACAAACCACATTCATTTGAAAGGGAATTAGACTCCACTTTTTGAAGGGGGGAGTATTGATGAATTTGTGGGCATATTTTAAAACCATCATAGTTGGAGAAAGATTCTTTAACAAATGAGCTGGGGGAGACCATGAGCTCTTTAGAGAAAGAAAAGGTAGATCATCACACCAAAATAAATCTGAAAGGATTAAATTATTTAATGGATAAAGCAAAATTATCAAACATGTAGAAAAAAGTAAAGGCAGATAAATGACATGATCTCAGGATCACAATGAAATTGCAAAGCAAAAAATAATACAAGAAAACAAAAATGGAAAAGACTAATAATTTTATTTTGGATCAATATCTACATTGTATAAAGCAACTTTTTGTGAATATCCTAGCAAGAAAATGGACAATGGCCAAACAATGAGATACCATATTTGCCCTGTGATGAGAATATACCAAGATGAGAATATACCATGATAACTTTGGCACAGTGAAGAAGGATAATCACATACTCTCACATAGTGCTGTGGGACAGTTGAGAATGACAATTATAATATCAGTAATTTATTGATCATGTGCCACATAGTTCTAGGTATTTTATTTATAGCAACTCATTTTCTTTTAACTACAACATCATATGGTAGCATTATACCTATTTTCTGGTTGAGGCACAGATTAGCGACTTTGGCCAAACCTCATAGCTCATAGGTTGCAGAAGTGTTGACTTACCCAACTGCCACAATAGGCACAGTGCCTCAGGCTCACCATACTTTTAAAGGCCCATATAATGTTTTAATTTCTTTTAAAATCAGAAAGAAAAAAATGAATGCTTAGGTCAAAGAAAATGTCTTAATGTACAATATCAGTATGTTGTCTTTATAACAATTCAGTTATAAATATAATTTTAAATATAATTTTATGGAAGAAGAGTCCCACAAAGTAAAAGTACCTAGGATCCATGAAAATAGGAATCTGGTCCCAGGCAGAGCTGGGTTTTTATCCCAGGCAGTGTGAACCTAGACCTAAGTACTTCCTGGAAGGTAACTTGCCAATATGTTTCAAGAGGGCTAAAATTGTTCACACTTTCGATTACTTTTAAGGATGTAAATTAAGGCGGTAAGTAAGGACATGGGCAATGATGTATGAAAAGATATTTGTAATAGTGTTCATTTGAACACCAAAGAAATATTTAATAATAAAAGGCTGTTCCAATGTTTGCCCTCAAAGTAAGGGCCTAGGTGAGTACGAGGAACTTCTGAATGGAGCTCACCTGAGGCAGAAACTGAGGACTTGGGAGAGCTGGAAGTAGAGCGGGAAGTGGGAGGAGGCATGTGTGCACTCTGCAGATGGAGTGTAGACCTCTGCTGGGTATGCATAGGTTATGTCTGAGAGTGCACTTGGGAGCATGTTCTTGAATTTATTATTATTATTTATTTATTTTTAAATTTTTTTTGCGGTACGCGGGCCCCTCACTGCTGTAGCCTCTTCCGCCGCGGAGCACAGGCTCCGGATGCACAGGCCCAGCGGCCATGGCTCATGGGCCCAGCTGCTCCGCGGCAAGTGGGATCCTCCTGGACCGGGGAAGGGGCCCGTGTCTCCTGCATTGGCAGGCGGACTCTCAACCACTGCGCCACCAGGGAAGCCCTTGAATTTATTTTTAAAGGAGCTGGACAAGCAAAAAGGTGAGGGAAAGTTTAGAGGAAACAGTACCCTTCAAAGTACAGATGAGTGAGCACAATCAGGAACTCTGAAGAGTTTATCATAACAGGAGAGACAGAGCATGTGAGCATGAAACAAGCCTTGAAGACCATGTTAACCTTTGTCTTGAAAGCTCTGATGAGCCAATGAAAGATTTTAAGCAGTGGAGTGATGGGCTCAGATGTATGTTTTAGAATAATCATTGTGGATACAGTACGCATCAGACCCAGGTAGGAAGTCAGAGGGTAGAAACTGATGGAGTGGAGAGGAAGAGAAGGTGCATTTGCATTTATTCAGTCAAGAGATATTTATTGAACCCTACAAATACTCACGGAGTGCCAATGTTCTTGGTACACAGTTCTTTCAAATGTTTAGTTATGACGGAAGAAGAGAGCTAGAAAGAAGTTTAAAAATCAAGGGAAAGTTTCATACAGAAAAGTCTTAAACATGATTATGTGGAAGAGTTGTACTCAACAGAAAGGATGAGGTTAAAGATATGCCAGGCAGGGCCTTACAGGAGGGAGCAGTCAGTGGAGAGTTTCGGTTGGAGGGGAGCAGGGCCAGCCAGCCTGAGATAGAGGAAAACTAGTACGCTTGGATGTGGGTGTAGGTAATTTGTGGGGTTTGGGTGAAGCATCTGGCAAAAATTGTAGAAATCCATGCTGGATGACCTTTATTATCTCTCTGAAGTAGAGGAACAGGTCATATGATGAGTAACGTGGTCGTTACTGATTTCTATTTGCAGGGTGGCCTTGGTTCTAAAAGCAAGACACAGAACCAAGAGCTCTTCTCCAGGCTAACTGACTCATTTGTATAAATGGGGATAATAGGCCCTTCTTTGTGGAACTGCTGTATTCATTAATCGCACGGACACATGCACTTGCTCAGTATTAGTTTTATCATTGTACTCTTGTGGGGTTGGGGTAGTGAACGTTTTGGTTACCAGTAAAAGTGGACTGGAACTCTTCTGGTATGACCATCTGCTAAATGCAATTATTTACTCTTGCAATGGGTTGTAAGTCAAACACTCAGTCAGGTCAAGGAGTATTTATTAACAGCCTCCTTTTGCCGAAAAGCGTTCAAGAAAAGAACGCCAGTGCCTCCAAGCACCTTACTGAAAGTCACGCGCGGATCCGGCCACCCCAAATCTCGGAGACGGCCCCTCCCCTTCTACAGGTTCAGGCCTCGCCCCCTCCCTCCCATTGGCTGGCTCTCCCCCTCCCTCGACCGGTCCGAACACCCGGAGAAGCGGAGTCTTCCGAAGGCATCCTCGGGTCTCCCTCGCTGCGCATGCTCGCGGGAAGCCGGATTCCAGGTCCGGAGTTGGAGGCTCTGGGAGTCCGCGGCGCAGAACGCGGGATCGAGCCGGCAGGCAGGCGCGCGCTCCGGGCGCGGCGCGCTCCCGAGGAGGGAGGCGTGGGGTCGGCCGGAGGTGGCGCGTGGCCGGGGTGGGGGTGGGGGGAGGGTCGGTGTCGGCGAGCGCGGCAAGCGGGTTCCGAGTGGCTGCAGGCGGCCTGGGCTGCCGGGGCCGACTCCTGGGTGGCTGTCGCCGCCGCGCCTGCTGCGAGATGGCGATCTTGGGCACGGAAGGGTGAGGGCGCCCGCCGGTGGAGGAGGCGCCGCTGTTGTGGCCGCCGGGCCGCCGGGCCGCCGGTAGCCGACTGCTTCGCGCCGGGTAAGGACACCGCGGCGCTGGGCTAGGGGCGGGGGTCGCGGGCGGGGCGGGGGCTCCTGGGGCGCGGGCCGGGAGCCTCCGCGGCGGTGCCCTGAACCCGGCACGGTCCTCCGCGGGGCAGGACCCTCCGAGGGCAGTCGGGGCCGTCCGCGCCGCCCTGGCTGCAGACTCCAGCCCGGGGGCTGGTAGTTTTCTGGGGTGGGGTCACGGGTCCTGCCCCGAGTTGGCCCTGGCACAGGCCTGAGCTAATGATACTGGAGCGGAGAAAAGTGTTTCCGTGACTCGGCAGCCGCAGTTCTCAAGCTTCCTTCCCTTCTTTCTACCTTTCCTTCCTTTCTCTAACACCTCTCCAAAAAAACCCTACTTACTCCCAGTGCCCTGACTTTCCCCGCAGTCCCACAGTCCCAAACCAAGAACTCCCCACCTTAGAACGTCTTTTTCTGACATGTTTTTATCACTCCTGGACCCCCGCCCAACACAACCCCCACCTCCACCTTTGTGACCTGGTAGGTCCCAGTGACCTTGCAGTTTTCACTAGTCCTTATCTAATCTGTGACTTGGACCGTATCCTTTCATCCTTTAGACATTAAAAAAAATTTGTTCTTTACCCGTTGCTTTTACAGGCTTTAAATGATTAGTCTTGTGCACAGCCCTTTCTATGCTCCATCAATACGGAGTTGAGCCCCCTTTGCTCCCGCGATTATATGAAACCTTCATTACCAAAGAAGAGAAGTATCTGTTATTTTGACGTTTTTACTCTTCCAGGAAAAAGTATTTTCCAGGGGCTTGATGTGGCTTTCTTTTTCTGTTTGATTGGTTTTTATCTTTTTGTGTAGTTAGTGTGCAAAATGTGAGTTCCTGCCTTAAAATGTTGTTGGTAATAATAGTGTAGAAGAATAACTTCCAAAGTTATCTTCCCCCTCTTTGGTTTCTTTTGCCTGAAATACCTTGTGTACAGTTTTGTATGTAGGTTTCTGCAAGAGTTCATGCTTATGTATAAACCCACTTTACCTGTCTAGTTAAGTCTCTGTCCGTATTATGCAAGCGAAATGGACCTTTTAAAGAAGAAAAGCATTCTTTTATTTATGTGACTTGTTTTTATTCATAAAATAGATAATTATCGGTGGCTGAAATGATCACTTTTCATAAATGGTTAATATTTTTAAAATTGAATACTTAGTGGCCAAGTATTGGAAGCTCTTCAAACTGAGAAGTGTAAAGTATGTGGCGGAACAGATCTTTCTGAATTGGCTTATTAACAGTTTCAAATAGTTCTTCCCTTCAAATGCAGTTGTATGACCTATAACATAGGGGCTTTGAAAAGCAGTAACTAAAGGTTATGTTTTTGGAAGCCTGGTATGATAGAGGATGTGGCATGTAAGGTCTCAGCCTTCAAGAGATAGTAATCTGCTTACCCCACGAAGGCTGAAATTTCTTCTACCGCCTTACACAATTATTAAGCATCTACTGCATGACTGCGATAGATTTGGGGGAATATAAAGATGAGGGTGATAACAGTTTCTGCCCTCACAGACTAGTTAGGCAGGTAAGACTATACACAAATGCCTCATTTGTCTTTTAAGACATAGTTACGTTTCATACTTAATTCAAATTCAGAGGGGGTAGAGCTCACATCTCATGGGGGGGTTATTTCGTAGAGCTTCTGGTTTTTGAAATCTTTGATTTGAAGTATGACTATAGACTTTCCATAGGCTGGGAAAGGTAATCCAGGCAGAGAGAAGGGACTAAGAGAACACAGAGTTCATACATTTTCGGAGAGGCAAGTATGTTTGGATGGAATATAACGTATTTGGACCAGTATAATGGTTGGTAAAGCTTAAAGTAAAAATTTGGACCAGTTTATGGATTGCTTTTAGTGCTGGGCTTATGACGTTGGATTTAGTAGGCGATGAGGGTTATACAGATGATTTTTGAGTTGGGAAAGGATTAAACCTTTGTTTTCAGAGGATTAATCTGGCAGCAGCTTGTAGTGTGAATTGAAGTAGAGGGAACCTGGAGGTAGAACGACTTCTTTCTTCATTGCTGTGGTCATAGGTGTGAGGGTCTGAACTCTGGCGGCAGTAATAGGAATGGAGGAAGGAATGGAGGAAGGAAGTAGAATAGACAGAATTTGATGATGAGAGAGAAAATGAAGAAAGTAAAAATAACTGAGATTCTGGTCCAGGTTGATTGGGTGAATAGTGGTACATTTTGAGCAACATCAATTGGAAGCTTTATCTTCAGCGTATGTGTGGTACTTTACAGCGGTAATTCTCAGCCTCTGGGGGATTAGTAACCCTTGGTGAAACTAAAGAAATCTGCTGGCCTGGAAAATTTCCATATGCACCTGTGCTTTGTGGATATAATTTTAGGGGAGTCTCTGGACCACCTAAATCTCATCCATGGAACCCAGTGGGTTGAAGCAGTGCTTAGAATTACTGGGGGCCTTTTAAAACTATTGAACCTTCAAATGCTTCCATTCACCAATAAGAACCTCTGCTGTAGAGATATATTTTATGTACACCTAGAGACAGTATCTCCTTAGACTTGTGTTGTGGTTTACAGCTTACAGAGAATTTTGACTAACTTATCTTATTTGCTATTCTGTAACAGAACAGATTAGTCCAAGAGGTTAAATGATTTGTCCCAAGCATTTCAGTTAGCAAGTGGGTAAAGTAGAATCAGGAGTTGATTGACAGTGATAGTTTTCTTGTATGGAGATATGTGCAACAGATTTACCATCAATTGGATGTAGTCACTGCCTTTAAGTGACCTCATCAGTAGAGACTAGGTGATCCTGGGAGGTTCCTTTCAGTTCTTAACATTTTGTGATTCTTGGGTTTTAGATTTTTATTGGACTATCTGTACCTTTCTTGTTTTCCATGTGCAGGAGAGCTGGTGAGGCTGAGGGATGAATTGGGTGTATGGAGAGCAGATAGAAATATCAGAACAGTCATGTTCTCAGTTATTTCCTTTGTATCTCAGTTTGGGTTGGAGAGGTGGGGCTGGAGGGGAAGTAAGTAAAATAAGAAACTTTAAGAACTTTTATTTTCTCTATTCAGGTATTCCCTACTTGAAAATACTTCTTCATTCAGGAGCCCTTTATCAAGTAAAAAGTAAAACTTAACAGAATAATGCAGTGCAGAGACCTAGTCAGTGCATTTTTTCATTGGATTAAGTAGCTAACTCTGCCTATTATGGTTAAAGCATAATTTGATTAGTAAACAGTTGACTTTTCTGCATCTATAGGATTGTCTTCCTGATAGGGAACCAGAGCAGGTTATTACATAGTATCTGTTATAGCTCTAGAAAGTTTGATTCTGTAATCATTAGAAAGGTCACAAAATTGGTGAAAGTCAGGATTTTGAACCTATTAAAGTAACCAGTTACTAACCAGTTACTAACCAGTTAAGTAACCAGTTACTAATACATAGTGGAGGGAAAATGTCTAACAAAAAGCACATACATAGATGATTTTTTACTCTTTGCTGGCATTAAGAAGAATATCATATTTTAGATATTACAGAATTTTACACTTTTTCAGCATGGTTGCATATACGTCGTCATTTGATTCTCATGAAAATTGATCAGTAGGTGTGTAAGGAGATAATTCTTTTTTAGATGAAGACACTGAAGCTCAAAGAAATTAAAAAATGTAAAATTTCCAGGGTATATGGCTAGCAAGTGGCCAAAATTAGAACTAGAGCTAAAATCTGTTTTTTTTGTTCCTGAGTCAGTATTCTTTTCCTACCAACTCTTCATCTGAAATGGGAATTTAACTGAAGGCTCTGTGTGAGAAGTTTGAATTTACCTGTTTGGAATCTGTGTTAAACTTTTTTACTGTGTAGATCTGAGCTTGTTTATTTCCTCCTTTGTGTGAAAATGGTAACCTCATTGTAGTGGCTATCGGTAGGTAAATTTGAAAATTTTAAGTATTTATCACAGTTATCCTCCTATCAAGGAAAAAGCAAAAGGTGATTTCTTGTCTGCAAAAGTACATTGGTGAAATGTAGGGATTAATACCCTTTTGAAAATTCGTTGATTTTTAATTCAGGTGTTTTTTACAGATGAAGTTTGTTCGTTTATAAAAGTTTTGTCTCTGAAAATTTGTATTTTTGGAGCAATCAGGATCTGATTTTCAAAAGTACATATCATGATATTCCGTGGTTTTTACCAGTACATAAAAAGCTTTATCATTTAAAAAGAAATCTACCTTAAAAAGCTCTTAGTGTACATTTTAAATTCATATGTTTAAGTGACTTTTTTTGGAGTATGTTTTGTAAAACCATTTGTCAGATAGTTCCTAAGGTATAAGAAAGACCATCATCTGTCTTGATGTTCCTTAAGTCGTTTGTTCATAACCCATCGTGGTGTCCCTGCTGCCTGCCATTACACCCCTCCTTTTTTCCTGGGTTTTGAACAAATTAGGCAAAAAGACAAGGAACCAGGTGAGCATTGTTTTGGTTATTTATTGCTGTGTGACAAAAAAACCTGAAACTAAGTGACTTAAAACAACCAGGATTTTTGTTTTTTTTGTTTTGTTTTGTTTTTGGCTCACAGGTTTGCTTTCCTGGGCTGGGATCATTTGGGCAGTTCTGCTGGTTTTGCGGGTGGTCACTTTAATAGCTGGCTTTCAGCTGCATGCTAGTCTTCTCTCTCTTTCTTTCTCTCTTTCTCTTACTCTTTCTCTTTTACCACATAGTCTTGTATCAGGGCCACTTCTCTCCATGTGGCCTTTCCAGAAGGATTGCTGGCCTTACATGGTGGCTTAGGGCTTCCAGGAGTGCAAAAACAGAGGCAACCAGGCCTTCTTAAGACATAGGCTTGGAACCAGCATAGCCTCATTTCTGACACATCCTGTTGGTTAAAGCAAGTCACAGGTCCAGCCCAGATTCAAGGGAAAAGGGACTAGACAAATATGTGAATCCCGGGATTATACCACACAGCTGTATTACCCCAAAATGGGGCTTCTGGAAAACTGTTTTGGAAGCTGAGACTTGAGCTGCCTGGTACTTTTAGTACTTTGAGTCTAGGCCTGTCAGAGGGAAAGCTGAATCTGAAGTGCAGATGATAGCATGTTTGGCTTATTACACAAATAGGAATAGTCAGCACTCCTGGGGTAGAGAAGAAGAGAAAGTTTTGGGTCTCTGGGGTTTGACCCAGTGTGCTTGCTACCCTAATGGGGCAGGATTGACTTGCTGTACTTGAGGGCGAGAAAGTGCAGGACCCAGAGCCCAGGCTGCTCTGAAACGGTTCACTCTGCTTTGACTAGCCTTGAGCAAACTGGTGCCTCACAAATAGTATTTTCTGTTTGCAGTGTCTGGGAAAGTTTGGGATAAGCCACCCTTCCTTGGGGAAGAGTCATTATAGTGGAGAAAATATTCTTTCCTCGTGGAGACTGGAATGGAAGTCCTGTTTGCTTAGCGAAATGTAAGGAATGAGGCAATGCTCATCCTTCCCAGGAACAGGTAGGTTAATTGATTGCTAGCTGGTGTTTTCTCACCTTATCGTTATCTCACTATCACTTTATCTCAGTAGTATCTTTTTTTTAGTTCAAGTTATATGCTGAGTAATGTTATGGCTAACTGTGGAATGAAGAAAATGTGTGTTTTGTTGTTATTACATTATAGCTTTTGAGTGGAATAATGAATCAATATATTTAAAGAATTTAAGTGTAGATTTAGAGCATTTTTGAATTTTGAATAGATTAAAAGATGGGCCCCTGCCTCCTAGTGCAAATCTCTTTGCAAATTTCTGAATACAGTAGTATGTTGGCTGTTGTGGGCAGGACTTGGTGATTGAGTGTACTGAGAAACATTATTTATATAAATAGGAGAGGTTAGGGCACAAAGAAAGGTGTAGATAGAGTTACCTTAAGGTGTTTCTTCATGGCTCTCCTCCCTGCCCTAAATTACAGGAGTGGTTTAAAAATGTACTAGCATTAACAGAATTGTAGGTGTGATACCTTTTTAACTAAGGAGAACAAGATCTTTTGATAGCTGCTTAGTATACCCATAATTAGGACTATATAGGATGAGTAGAAGCAAAGTGACTTGAGTCCTGACTTGAAGTAGGATATTCCTGTTAAACCTTAGCTCCAGCTTGCCAAGATGAACTACTCTTTGTGTTTAGTTAGCGTGGGGAGGAGAATTAGTCAAGTGAACTTGCTGTGTATAAATTAGGGCATACTTTATCTTAGAAGTAAATAAACTACATCGTTCTGCTCTTAAAAGTTTAAGAATTAAGGGCATTCCCTCATGTGGGTCAAGAGCTGTAGCTTTAAAGTCAGGCACAGCTGACTTCTGTCAGTGGTGCTTAATAGCAGTGTTGCCTCAGTTTCTTCTTCTGTAAAAGGTAAAGAATATCTTCTGTACTGCGTTTTTGTAAGGATTCATTGAAAGAATGTTTTAAAGCAGAAAATGTGATCCCTTGGACATGAGCAGCCCTTAAATCATTTTTATTGCTCTTAGTTCATTATTATTAACAAGTTGAAAATTCAAACAAGTAGTCAAGTTGTCTGTGAGCCACTCATTTCTCAAGGACAGTTGTAGTTTAGTTTGGCATGAGCAGAGCTGTATATCAAGTCTCACCTCTTAGCTTAAAAAATGGGTTGCGGAAAGGTTAAGAATGACTCTGAGAAAGATACTGACTCAGCATGGCTGCAGTTATCAGCTGGTGATGGTTTGGCTGTACAGTCTGGGAACAAGAAATTGTTAACACCGTCATTGGATGAAATACAGGGTAGATAAGTATTTGTCAAAGTGCAGTCCCTGCATCATGGTCATCTGGGATATTGGTTAAATGTGTAGATTCTTGAGTACACTTCAAGATCTATGGTATGGTCCTTGATAGTGGAGTTCAGGAGTCTTCATTTTTAGTAAATACCTCAGATGATTTTATACACATTAGTTTGAGAACTGCTGGTATAAACTGAATCGGTAATTTGGGGTTCTGGTGTTCTCTGAGACCATTTTTTAAGCTATACTGTTCAGTAAATACACATGTATAATGTAAATACAAAGGGAGCTTAACATCTGAACCTTTCAGATATTTAAAGAGGCTTAAGATAATTGCCAAGGACTTGATCCAAACTATAGGAACCTGATACTTGGTGATTACAGTAAGAAGTAGGCAAGAGAAGTAACCCTGCAAGAGGCACCCATCAGGACTCCTTGTTCAAAAAATTACCCTATACTTCTACAAAATACATTTTTATGAATGAAGATGTTTCTTTTTAAAAAATGCTTTAGCTGAAACAGTTAAGTTAGATATTGGATTATTTATCCGATAATCTTATGCTTTCCACTTAGTTAAGATAAACTACTCAGAAATTGAGATTCTGATTGAAGTGTGTCTAATTTGGTTGGATGGGGACCATGATCTGTCTCTTGTGGGGAAAAGCCATTGCTTAGAATAAGGATATTGATTTGAGAAGAAAGTCATAAGAGAAGGTTTCAATTTTAGATCGATCAATCCAAAAGAAAAAAACCAAAACCTTGAAGCTTATTTTCTCTAACTTTTGCGTAGGGCAGTGGTAATGACAGCCTGCATCTACGTCACTCTAACCCTCCTCAGTCCTGTGATCATATCTGTCATTGGAACGGCAGATCTTTAAATTGGGGCTGTACTTGGAAAAACTTAACCTATGTTTGTATCAACCTTATTTTTATAGTGTTAGTACATTTTGTGGTAAAAGAAAAAAACATGCTAAACCCATGATTCTTTCTAAATTTGAGTAGAAAGGATTAGTTGGCATTTGTTTGAGGAGCCTGTTGTTTTTGTTTGTTTTCCCTGACTGTGGCCAGTTCTTTGGGAAGAAAAGCAACAGTAAACTCATCTCTTTTTGTCCTTCGAGCTGTGAAATATGGTGTTGATGTTTAGATATGAATACCCAGAATGGAAAGTATACATCATACTCGGGAATTTCATTGTTCTACATTAAAATGTTTGGTAATTATAATTTGTTTAAAACTTTCTTTGTGATTTAATTTTCCTGTGAACTATTAGCTATTTAAGAGCTTAGGCCTTCAAGTAAGACAAGCCTAGACTTGATTTCTGGCACTTACTTGTTGGCTAAGTGATCTTGGTAAAGGTAACCTTAGATTAAGCTCTAGTTTTATCATATGTAAAGTGGATTTTCACATGTAAAATGGTAATAATAATACCTATTCATAGATTTATTGCATGGCTTAAACCTAACACTTAGTATTGAGTAAATAGTCACTAGGATGGTTTTATAATACCTTGTTTTTGGTGTCAGATGTGTTACAGAAATAATTATTTTTTAAAATTTTAGAAACGTAATACACTCCACATTTTGTGTTACATAAAACCCCAATGAAGTCTTAGGGCAGCACTCTATACTTTCCTTGGCAATTGTTTAATTATGGATAAATAAGGACAATAAATAGTCACACATCTGTTCAGATGCTGCTGCCAAATGAGTTCAGATCAGTTCATTTTTTGTCACCATATGAGTTAAGAAGGAGCTTTAAGTTTGTATAGTTTTTGGAGTTTTGGGTTTGTGGATTGTGTCCCTGTGTTTTAAACTTGAGAAGAATTGGGCTTCCCTGGTGGCGCGGTGGTTGAGAGTCCGCCTGCCGATCGATGCAGGGGACGTGGGTTCATGCCCCGGTCCGGGAAGATCCCACATGCTGCAGAGAGGCTGGGCCCGTGTGCCATGGCCGCTGAGCCTGCGCGTCCGGAGCCTGTGCTCCGCAATGGGAGAGGCCACAACAGTGGGAGGCCCGCGTACCGCAAAAAAAAAAAAAAAAAAAAAAAAAAAACCGAAAAACTTGAGAAGAATTACATTATTCTAGGAATAAAGTCTTAGCTGTTTAACTGATTATCTCATTTTGGAAAGTTTCTGTGTATTTTGGATTCTAATATTTTCCTTTAAGAATGGGGATATCTGAAAGTTCATACTTATTAGCAGCCTGCTTTAAAATGCTTAGGAAGAGTATTTGTAAATAGTAAATTAGTATTGTATTCTGTTACTGGAGTAGCTTTAAAATATCTTGAAATTGTGTACTTACAACAGAATTTAGCAGTACTATACTCCTCTCAAGTGTTTAAATGTAATTTTTTTTTAAACATCTTTATTGGAGTATAATTGCTTTACAATGGTGTGTTAGTTTCTGCTTTATAACAAAGTGAATCAGCTGTACATATACATATATCCCCATATCTCCTCCCTATTTCGTCTCGCTCTCACCCTCTCTATCCCACCCCTCTAGGTGGTCACAAAGCACTGAGCTGATCTCCCCGTGCCATCCAGCTGCTTCCCACTAGCTATCTGTTTTACATTTGGTAGTGTATACATGTCCATGCCACTCTCTTACTTTTTCCCAACTTACGCTTCGCCCTCCCCATGTCCTCAAGTCCATTCTCTACATCTGCGTCTTTATTCCTGTCCTGCCCCTAGGTTCTTCAGAACCATTTTTTTTTTTAAGATTCCATATATATGTGTTAGCATACGGTATTTATTTTTCTCTTTCTGACTTACTTCACTCTGTATGACAGTCTCTAGGTCCATCCACCTCACTACATATAACTCCATTTCGTTTCTTTTTATGGCTGAGTAATATTCCATTGTATATATGTGCCACATCTTCTTTATCCATTCATGTGTCGATGGACACTTAGGTTGCTTCCATGTTCTGGCTATTGTAAATAAAGCTGCAGTGAACATTGTGGTACATGACTCTTTGAATTATGGTCTTCTCAGGGTATATGCCCAGTAGTGGGATTGCTGGGTCATATGGTAATTCTATTTTTAGTTTTTTAAGGAACCTCCATACTGTTCTCCATAGTGGCTGTACCAATTCACATTGCCACCAGCAGTGCAAGAGTGTTCCCTTTTCTCCACACCCTCTCCAGCATTTATTATTTGTAGATTTTTTGATGATGGCCATTCTGACTGGTGTGAGGTGATACCTCATTGTAGTTTTGTTGTTGTTGTTGTTGTTTTTTTGTTTACATCTTTATTGGGGTATAATTGCTTTACAGTGGTGTTAGTTTCTGCTTTATAACAAAGTGAATCCATTATACATATACATACGTTCCCATATCTCCTCCCTCTTGCATCTCCCTCCTTCCCACCCTCCCTATCCCACCCATCCAGGTGGTCACAAAGCATCGAGCTTGTCTCCCTGTGCTATGCGGCTGCTTCCCACTAGCTATCTATTTTACATTTCGTAGTGTATATATGTCCATGCCACTCTCTCACTTTATCACAGGTTACCCCTCCTCCTCCCCATATCCTCAAGTCCATTCTCTAGTAGGTCTGTGTCTTTATTCCCGTCTTGCCCCTAGGTTCTTCATGACATTTCTTTTTTTCTTAGATTCCATATATATGTGTTAGCATACGGTATTTGTCTTTCTCTTTCTGACTTCACTCTGTATGACAGACTCTAGGTCCATCCACCTCACTACAAATAACTCCATTTCGTTTCTTTTTATGGCTGAGTAATATTCCATTGTATATATGTGCCACATCTTCTTTTATCCATTCATGTGTCGATGGACACTTAGGTTGCTTCCATGTTCTGGCTATTGTAAATAAAGCTGCAGTGAACATTGTGGTACATGACTCTTTTTGAATTATAGTTTTCCCAGGGTATATGCCCATCAGTGGGATTGCTGGGTCATATGGTAATTCTATTTTTAGTTTTTTAAGGAACCTGCATACTGTTCTCCATAGTGACTGGATCAATTTACATTCCCACCAGCAGTGCAAGAGTGTTCCCTTTTCTCCACACCCACTCCAGCATTTATTATTTGTAGATTTTTTGATGATGGCCATTCTGACCGGTGTGAGGTGATACCTCATTGTAGTTTTGATTTGCATTTGTCTAATGATTAGTGATGTTGAGCATCCTTTCATGTGTCTGTTGGCAATCTGTATATTGTCTCTGGAGAAATGTCTGTTTAGGTTTTCTGCTCATTTTTGGATTGGGTTGTTTTTTTGATACTGAGCTGCATGAGCTGCTTGTAAATTTTGGAGATTAATCCTTTGTCAGTTGTTTCATTTGCAAATATTTTCTCCCATTCTGAGGGTTGTCTTTTCATCTTGTTTATGGTTTCCTTTGCTGTGCAAAAGCTTTTAAGTGTCATTAGGTCCCATTTGTTTATTTATGTTTTTATTTCCATTTCTTTAGGAGGTGGGTCAAAAAGGATCTTGCTGTGATTTATGTCATAGAGTGTTCTGCCTATGTTTTCTTCTAAGAGTTTTTATAGTGTCTGGCCTTACATTTAGGTCTTTAATTCTAAATGTAATTTTCATGTGATTCTTACTGTGTATGTGGGGAGTTTGCTTTGTATCACTTTGCAGCATAGGCATGTGATGGAAGTGCTTCTTAACCTGCTGTCCTCTGTATTGTTGTGGAAGTATGGTAGAAAAATGTTGGAGCTTCTCAGAGTAATTGAGAGTGTGACTGGGGTGGTGGTGGTGATGGGAGGGTGTTAGGAAGTTATCAGTTATTGGGCACTTTCTATATTCCATTCTAGAAACAGTTCTGATTTCCTAGAGTTAATGTTAACATTTCTTTTCCCCTTCATAAAACGGAGTTGGTATCTTCATTTTACAGTAAGAAAACAGACTCAGAGAGGTTAAATACACCGGAATAGTAGAATTGAAGTTGGACCTAGGTTTGTTCAACTCTCTTACATTATCCAACATGTTCTTCTCACACTAGGGATTGGCACTTTTGAATTGAAGAGTTAGCAAATCTCCATGGCTACTTAAATGCTGGAAAATTAGAAGCCTTAATATATTTAGAAGCAATCAGGACATGTTTTGAGGTGAGTGTAACTTTGGGTCATGCTGTCCTAGTGACCAGTGCAGTGTAGAAGAGTGCTGGCCTTGTCAGCAGACCCAGGTTTGGCCTGACATTAAGATTTGTGTCCCTCAGTGAGTTTCTTAGTCAGCTCTCAGCCTCATCTTCAGCTCTAATTCATGACTCTGTGCTTTCTGCTGCTTCATGAGATGTAGCAGATACTACGTGTTTGAAGAATACCAAACCATTAAAATTTTTGGATTTGAAGGAAAAAAGTCTGGTAAGCATGTACTATATTATTAAATACCACACTTTGAAACAAATGACAGATTATTTATGGAAATGTTTGTGTCATTTTGAAATATGAGATGTTACAAGATGTAATTACACGAAATTTGATCTTTGCAGAGTGAGAATGTTAGTTGCCCTGGATGTTTTTCCCAGAATACATGGAAGTGATTTATTAATATTAAACACAGCCTGAGCAGCCTACCTTCTTCATTGTTAGTGTGTTTATGCTTTTACACATTCGCTGTTTTAGATTACTTTCTCAACCTTCAGGAAAAACGTTTTCAATGACCTAGCTTACAAGCCCCACAAAACCACCCTACTCTGAAGTTGCTTAAGTGATAAAAGAATAAAAGAATAGGAACATCAGATTGGTACAGCAAACTGCTTATTTTAAGATTTGGGTTTAGCTCAGCATTTCTTTTTTATGTTCTGTTTTTGTAGCGCAAATGTAGTGAAAAGAGCATTGGCTTTGAGCCCAGGAGATCTGGGTTCAAAATCCTGACTTTCACCAGTTTTGTGACCTTGGGCAATTTACTTAAATTCCTGAAACCTCATTTTTCTTACCTGTTAGTAGAAATAATGACTCTGAAGGGTGATTGATAACATTAGAGATAGTTTTTTTTGGTAATGTGACTGCCAAATAATAGGAGCCTAATAAATGGTCACTGTGATTTTTACTATTTTTGGAGTCAGAGACCTGATTCAGATTCCAGGTTTAAGATTGGCCGTGTTTCTGTGTCACTTAGGCACAGCACGTAAGTGCTGCCAGTCCCAGGTAGTTACGCTCTGTCATCTTATTCTGCTTTGGAAGTATTTACGCAGCTCTTTTTACATATTAACTTAAGTTGATTCTATAGGTCTGGAACTCAAGTTTTAAGATGCTGTTATCTGATTTTTCTCTTTAATTGACATTGTATAAGCACCACAGGAATGGGAAACCTGCCTTCTACTGATACTTGCTGAGGTATAGGGAAAATGACCAACTGCAAACATTTTCTACTTGAAAAGCTTTGGTAACTTGCCATTGTAAACATAATATTGTATATTATAAGAAATTGAGAAATTATAGC
>RJWK010029988.1:0-24965 GCA_004363435.1 Platanista minor
TCATTCTTTTTTCTTTATTCTGCTCTGCGGTAGTTATTTCCACTATTTTATCTTCCAGGTCACTTGTCCATTCTTCTGCCTCAGTTTTTCTGCTATTGATTCCTTCTAGAGAATTTTAAATTTCATTTATTGTGTTGTTCATCATTGTTTGTTTGCTCTTTAGTTCTTCTAGGTCCTTGTTAAACGTTTCTTGTATTTTCTCCATTCTATTTCCAAGATTTTGGATCATCTTTACTAACATTACTCTGAATTCTTTTTCAGGTAGACTGCCTATTTCCTCTTCATTTGTTTGGTCTGGTTGGTTTTACTCTGCTCCTTCATCTCCTGCATATTTCTCTGTCTTCTCATTTTGCTTAACTTACTGTATTTGGAGTCTCCTTTTAGCAGGCTGCAGGTTGATATTTCCCATTGTTTTTGGTGTCTGCCCCCAGTGGGTAAGGTTGTTTCAGTGGCTGATGTAAGCTTCCTATTGGAGGGGACTGGTGCTTGTGTTCTGGTGGATGAGGCTGGATCTTGTCTTTCTGGTGGGCAGGAACATGTCCACTGGTGTGTTTTGGGGTGTCTGTAAACTTATTATGATATTAGGCAGCCTGTCTGCTAATGGCTAGGGTTATGTTCCTGTCTTGTTAGTTGTTTGGCAGGGGTGTCCAGCCCTGGAGCTTGCTGGTCATTGAGTGGAGCTGGGTCTTAACACTGAGACAGAGATCTCTGGGAGAGCTCTTGCTGATTGATATTACATGGGGCTGGGAGGTCTCTGGTGGTCCAATGTCCTGAACTCAGCTCTCCCACCTCAGAGGCTCAGGCCTCACACCCTTTTGGGAAGTCTGAGGTCTTCTGCCAGCATTCAGTAGGTGTTCTGTAGGAGTTGTTCCACATGTACATGTATTTTTTATGCATTTGTGGGGAGGAAGGTGATCTTCACGTCTTACTCCTCTGCCGTCTTGAAGCATCCAGTGTGCTTTTTTTAATATGCAGTTTCAAAATATTTTTTTGATTTCCAGAAATAATTTTAAGACATATTGGACAGCTTCCCAACTCCCTGCATCTGAGTAATTATCTTTTATTTATTTCCTCTCTGAGTTCCTTGTTCAGAAACATTTAGTCTATTTCTCAACATTTCTTGTTTCAGGCAATGGTGCAATTATGCTAGATCTTAGACCTCCAGGGCCAGTGTATCTACAGGAAACTCACATAATATGAAATCACCGAGCCCATGGGAATGTGTAGATTCAGTGTTAGCAATAGGCAAAGGGTCAAGAGGTTCAGTGGAAACAAATTTGGTAATATACTGACAATTGTTGAAGTTGGGTAATGGGTAGTGTTCATTACACAATTCTCTCTACTTTGTATATGTTTGAAATTTCTCATAATAAAAGGGTTTTTTAAGGCTTTGTTCTGTATGATTAAAAAATTACAGGAAAAAAAGGTTGGTTTGTTCTCAGGTAAATGGAAATTTAGTAGAAAGAATGAGATATATAAAAAATAACTCCAGCACAAATTAGAGACTCCTAGAAAGAGAACTTAAAAAACAGAAAGAAGGCAGGATAAAGAAAAGATTCCTGGTGTAGGTGACATTTAAGTTGAATCTTGGTGAGAGGAGGATGACAGTGATGTCAGCCTGGGATAGAAGTTTATGTGGAAAGACAGAAGGTGGAAAGTTTCAGAGCACAGGTGAGGGCTTCAGAGTGAGTTTTAACTGGATATTGTGATAATTAGAAATAACAAAAATGAGGTCAGTTCTTTCACTCGACATGTATTTCTTGAAAATGTATGATGTCCAGGTTTTGTCCTACTAGAGAAACAACTGTGAAAACAACAACAACAAGAATATCCACCTTGTGTAGTTTTCATTCAACTGAAGGGATTCAGTCAGATAGTAAACAAATAAATCAATAAATATTACTGCAATTTTGGAGAAAAATAAATCAGGGAAGGGCATCAGGGTGAAGGGAAGGGGTTGAATGTTAAATAGACTTTATTTCCTGAGAAGGTGACACTTGTACAAAGACCTTAAGGAGGTGAGGATATGAGCCAGGCACATCTGGGTGAAGAGCATTCCAGGTAGAGGGACAGCAAGTGCAAAGCCTTAGGGCAAGGGCGTGACTAGAGTGTCTGAGCAGAAGCCAGGAGATCCTGTGCTGGGCAGGAGTGAAGTGAGAGGCAGAAGGGTAATAGGAGAAGAGTCAGATGAAGGGGGGCCCAACTGTGTAGGGCTTCAGGGGACACTGTGTGAGATGCCATCCATTGGAGGGTCCTCAGCAGAAAAGGGACATGATCTCATTAATGTTATAAATGAGTCACTGAAGCAGCTGTGCTGAGAATAGCCTTTCCGGGGTGAGGATGGGAAACAAGAGTTGATGAAAGGGGACTAGTTAGATGAATCTTGCAATAATTCAAGCAAGAAATAAGGAGGCTTGGGACCAGACTGGTTGCAGTGGAGGTAGTGATAAGAGTTATGATGCTGGACATATTTTGATGATAGAACTGATGAGGTTTGCCAACAGTTTGCATGTGGGATGTGAAACAACTGGTCAACCAGCATGATTCCCAGGTCACTGTCCTGTCAGAAAGGATGGAGTTGCTATTAACAGAGATGGAAAGAATGCAGGTGGAGCACATTTGAGTAGATTTAGGAAGATCAGGTTTTCAGCTTTGGACATGTTAAGACTGAGCTTTCTATTGTACAGCCTTGTGATAATGTTAAGTAAGAATATGGTGATCTAGGGTAGATATGTGAGCTCTAGATAGAAATGACAGAGTTGACACAGGGCCCTGTGTCATTATCAGAAGGATGGAAAACTATCAGCATAGAGGTTTCCTGAATGAAATAGAATGAAAAATAGGAGAGTTTCAGTGACCCACTTCAAATTTGTTTTCAAACTTTTGTTTCGAAGGTTTGGAGGACACTGGGATTGAGTTTGAACTCTTTGGCATGCTTTCTAGGTGCACCCCCTACAGAAGCTTCATACTGAAGCAAAAAGCAGAAATGACCTCTTTGGAGAAGTCGTGTCTGGGGTCTATGGACAATGGCTTCTGCTCCTCTACGAGACACAGGATTAACATAGCCTAACATTACTTTCCTCTCTTGGCCCCTGCAGCCCTAATAACACATTGGTGCCCAATGCCCTTTACTAAGCCCCTCTCTTTGAAACACTGGAGTGATTTCTGATAGTTTTGTCAGTCGTAGTAAATGGGTAGCACTATTGGATAAATGGTGTTGAGAAAACTGATGAACCGTCATGTAAATTATAGATAGATCTCAATGTAATATGTCATCATAACATAAATTATAATATCACTTTCTTCACTCCATTCCAGTTAGTCCTTTTATTTTAAGGACTTCCTTCGGCCCATGCATCTAAAAATGAGACACAGGACCTCACTATAGTCTCATCTTCCAACCCTCCTCATACTATCTAAAAACCCAGATTTCCTCTCTTCTAAACCCTCACCATTGCTCTGTTCTTGACCCTCTCCTCAACCACTTTATTGTATTTCACATAAATTCTGAAAACGGTGCTCTCACTGGGCCCTCCTCTGACTCACTCTCCCACTAACTACCTCCAAATGTACCCCACTGGGAGTCTTCTGGCTACTCTCCTACTTAGATTTTTCAGGACTTGCTGTTGCCTGAAGTACAAGTGCATATTCTGAAAACTGAGATGGAAAAACCTTAATCTGGTCCATGACCCTCTCTTCCAAAGGAGAGAGGAAATAGGGTATACATCCCATACATCACTCAACACCCCCAGCCAGGCCTGAGGTCGACTTTGCAATTCAAACACATTGATATTCCTGTAGTAAAATGTGTAGAAATTTATGTTAAGGAGAGTGTACAAAGAGTATAAACGGATTCTCTTCAGTTGAGGTCAGTTTTGCTGCCGTTTCAGTTTTGGTGCCAAATTGAAGAAGAAAGCCTTCCACTGGAAAGAGCTTTATGGATTTTGAATTGTGGGAAAGGTCTGTAGATTAGTGCCTGAAGAAAGAAAGTGATGTGCTATTTTCAGCACAACCCTATCATGCTTCAAGTGAACCAAGAGCAGGTAGGAACAAAACAGCCTTCATCACAGGGCTTCAAGGCTGAAAGGGAA
Source organism: Platanista minor (assembly GCA_004363435.1). Taxonomy (NCBI): domain Eukaryota; kingdom Metazoa; phylum Chordata; class Mammalia; order Artiodactyla; family Platanistidae; genus Platanista; species Platanista minor. The sequence continues at coordinate 4,092 of RJWK010029988.1, forward strand.
AGTGACCACTATGCAAATGGTACACAAATCTATGACTAGTTACAAGTATGTTTATTGCTTTGAAAGAGACATGCAGGAAGCATGGGGGATTTAAGTCATGCACCCTGACACAGGAATGGAAAAAAGGGTTCCTTGATAGAGCAACATTTCAGGAAGATACTAGGCTTTATTATCTCATAACTGTTCTATAAGGGTTCTTCAGTGTTTGTGCTTAGTTGTCAAACAGCTCATGAAGGCAGGAGTCTAACCCACATTTACCTTGCTCTTGGCCTTATGCCAAAAGGCAACATTTCTTATATCACTTGTGTTACAGTTATATCTCTGCAATATTTTTAAAACTGGTCTATACATGTAGAAATTTTAAAACCTGCAAATTTTTGGACATTCTTCCCATTGAGCAGTGGGGTCTAGGCCCCTCCCTATAACCAGAGCTGACATGGTTCTTACTTGTCACTGACAGATGTTCTGGAAATAACACTGTGTAGTGTCCGAGGTTATGGTAGAAAAGGCCATGAGGCTCTGCCTGGACACTTGTCTGTGGAAACTTCAGCCGCCATGGAAGAGTTCTGAATGCCCTGAGCCTGCCCTGCATTGAGGAAGCCCAGCCACATGGGGAGGTGTCATGGAGCCAAACCCATCAGACATGGGAGTGAAGTCAGCTAGAGGATTCCAATCCCTGGATGTCGAGGGAGCCCAATCCCGTGAGTCTTCTCTGCTGAGGCCCCACCATCACAGAGCAGATGTGCCCTGAGTTCCTCACCCTGTGACCATGAGCATAATAAAGTGGTGCCTCATTCCACTATTATGGGGAGTTCATTTTTTAAAAATTTATAGTAAGAACAAAAAGTGACACATATATACAAAATTCAAAAGGAAGAATAGAATATACATTAGCATCTGAATTTTCTTCCTTCTCTGTTCTGCAGCCTTCCAGGTTCTGTCTCTGGAAGGAACCATTGCTAAGTTTCTGTGTTCCTTCCAGATTTATTAATTGAACTTTCATATAGCAGTGATACTGTGACAAGCATTTTTCTAAGGGCTTTACCTGTATTTACTCATTTATTCTTATTTATCACGGATACTCAGGTGACAGCAGGAAGAGAAGTCTTCTCTTCATTCTGAATGCTCCTCATAAATGGGAATGTGAATTGCTCTTTGTTATTGGCTTTTGAATGCTATTCCTCGAATCGGATGGTTATATTTTTCTTATTATATCCCCTAATTCTTTTTCACTTTCTCTCCCAATTTTCCATCTACACACACACACACACACACACACACACACATTTTTTCTATCAGGCTGGGAGGCATTACAATTCTTCACCAAGAGCAATGTAATATTACCTGATTTTTTCCACCCTCACTCAGTCACTCCCTCAACTGAGTAATCCTTGGAGAATATACGCCGCCGTCTATATTTTTTATATCCCATCAATAATCCATTTGATATATTAGTTCTAGATATTTAGGGTGAATCAGCAGTGACAGAGATTTATACTATAGCATTCCACACCTTGAAGGGAAGGGTACCTACATTGTTTTAAATATGGCAACTCTCTGATCTTTCTCCTAAAATTTCACTATTCATGCTTCAACGGCCTAATTACTTACCTTCCAATAGCCAGTTTTATAACATTATCATAAGAATGGTTGTAATTAGGTGTTGAATTATGAACCAGAACACGCATGTAATCTGAGTTTTGGGTTATCTAAACGTCTTCACTTAGAAAAGCATTGATTATATGTTTTCACCCAAACCACTGGTGATTCTCTTTTCTGAATTGCTCAGTGAGTAGCTGGTCTTTTACATACACAGTGACAGGGAAAATGTTCAGTGCATTCACAGAGACTGAGAAATAATTAAGTATATAGCCTTAGTTTATAGATTTTTTTTAGAGAAAAAGGAGGTACACAGAGAATGAGAGAAGGATTTACATAATTTGAAAAATATATGCTTAGAGAGAGAAATATGACTTTTTAAAATTGAATTTCTATTGATACTGACTTTTATTTCATGTGGAACAAATAGTTTGATCTAGAAATGTCTGGTGACTCAGGAATAGTAGGAATGGGTGGAGGTGGGATTTCAATCAAGAGTGGAAGCTCTTTACTTTTTCAACGTGTGAGCTCTGTCCCTATCACTCAGAAATTTTCACTATCAGCTATATTTTTCACTATCAGGCTATTTTTTTCCTCATATAACTTGTTTCCATTAAAGGAGGGTAATGTGTGGGGCTGGGATTCAACTTTTGAAACAAAACCTGTGCTCTGAAATTCCACAATTGTCCATGGAAACACACACCTGTCTAGAGAGCAGCAGTTGGACCCATAGTGTGCAGAGCTCTGTTTACTCTGAAAGTTCTGTGATGATCCATTGCCATGGTAATGTGATGATGCACATCTTTCTTTCTGTTACAACTCACACTGTGAGCTGAGAGTTTCAAAATTGGTAATAAGTGAGAAGCTCATAGCTTCCCACCTGGAGTATTCAAGAATGGGAAATCTGTATTGTTATTCTGGAGATATGTTCATAACGCTCTTCTGAGTGCTGTTCCTTAAAATGAGCTCGTTAACTTTCACTAAAAATATTTTCCTCATTTCTCTTTATTCCCCCGACTCCAATTTGTCTACAGAGTTGTAAATGTATTTTATAGTTTTGCTGTATTCCTTGTTATATTTTTTATTCTTACATCTAGCTGGCTGTCTTAAATATATATATATTTTTTAATTTAGAAAAGAGTACTATTTCCCAATGTCAATTTTTACATATCCTTACAGAGAACAGACACAGGGAACACACCCACACTGCTTTCAGGGGATCAGGGGAATGCTGATACCACTCTAGCAATAGATATTACGGGAAAGGGGAATTGCAGCTCAACTCTTCCAGATATAGATATCAAAATCTGAAACCAAATATTAGCAGTCTAAATCCAGAGATTTTTTTAAAAGGAAAAAAACTGGGATTTCCTGGCAGGATTTCCATGGGCTGATGTGGACAGGATCACTGATGGTTTGGGTGTTGCCTGAGAGTATGGTGAGAAGGGACAGTGCCATCTGGTTAGTGGAATGAACATTTGGCAACAGAGGGAAGGAGGGTCCATCTAGTGGTCCTCAGGGGGAGTCCTGGGATGGGGTCTCCAGGCTGTGGGTATGGAGTGGACCCTCTAAGAGGAGATGGGGTTCTGTCTCCTGCCACTACGGGGTCTGGAGAAGGATGAGGAGTTTATAGAGAAGTGACTGGACTTGGGTAAGGAAAATTTGAGCTCCTGCCCATACCCAGCCAGGCCTTGGTCCAAGTTCTCAAACAGCTGCTCAGATCAATAATAAGTGAGACACTGAACATCACAAAGTTAATTTCTTAAGTCACCAAAGCACCAGCCCAGATGACCATTTTCTCAGTTAATTCATATGAACTACTCATCCAGGGTTGGTCAGTTGAAGGGAAGCTAATTCTTGGCAGAGCAGTCATGTGACAGTTGGTTTACAATGTTGTGATCTCTGAACCCGTTTGGGAGACAAACAGACCACTGGTCACTCAGGGTGGTCCACTGGTCATCAGGAAGGCTCAATGTGAGAAAGCTGACCGTGTGAAGATGGCACAAGCCGAAGGCCACAGCTGGACTTCCCTTGGTTCTTCAGAGGGGCTTTGTTTAGAAACTATTGCAATTTGGATCAGGGGTTGAAACATAGAGGCAAAAGGCTAGGTTAGGATTTGGACTCTTCTCCTGGCTCACACACCTTCTCCAGGATATAAATGTGCTCCTTTGGAATGAGATTTGAACCCAGGCCATCAGCCACGGACACTGTGCTTTGCTGTGTTTCTTTGTTTCTATAATGCCTCAGCTAAATAAAGGTAATCTCCCACAAAATCTGTCTGTCGGGTGTGAAGTGCACACCAGACTTCAAGATCTTCCTAAGTTCAACTTTGATTCAGGAGTCTCTTCTGGGCAACTTGGTGAATAAAGGGATCAAAAGACTGGACTTGGAAAAATTATTACTGATTTCCCTGTGGTCTTCTGCCAGCAAAATGTCAACAGTTCTCTCTATAGTAGTGCATTTCCCAGGATCTTGCCTCAAAGATATAAGAAGAAAAGGTCATCTGAGGTAAAGAACATCAACTGCTGGCTCCAAGCAATGGATCAGAAGAATCCGCGTCTGGCCAAACAACATGGTGCAGCCCATAGACGACAACCCAGTGGAAGATCTGTGGATGTATTCATTAAGCTGGTTCAAGAATAATTATTCTAGTTTATTCAGTGTCCCATATTTAAGAAAAAATTATTAAAGTGCTAAGCCATATTCTTCTTTTATTTCATGCATGCAACTTTAAAATTATTGTCAGTAGTGCTATAACTACAGAAATAAAGATGCATTTACGGCTCAAAATTTGGTTCATGTTTAATAGTGAACAATGCCAAGACATCGACTGATTTTCAAACATTAGCTGAAATAGATCTCTCCCTGAAACAGTTTCCTGATTTTTAAAAAAGTTATTGGACGTTATTTAGAACAGCTTGATATTAACATGAAAGTTGGACAGATAATAAATACAGAAAGTTCCCATATCCCACCCCTCCAGTTTCTCCTATTCATAACATCTTACATTAGTGTGGTACATTTGTCACAATTAGGGAAACAATTTTGATACATTTTTATTCATTAAAACTCCATAGTTTACATTACAAAAACTCACTCTTTGTGCTGTGGCAGTTTTGACAACTGCATAATGGCATGTGCTATCTTTACAGTATTATACAGAAGTTTGTACCAATGTTCATAGCAGTATTATTTCCAATAGCCAAAAGATGGAAACAATCCCAAAGTCCCTCAAATGATGAATGGATAAATAAAGTGTGATATATACACACAGTGGAATACTATTCAGCCATCAAAAGGAATTAAAATATGCTGCAACATGTATGGACCATATTAATAAAAAGTATTATGGTTAGTGAAATAAAGCAGGCACAGAAAGACAAATATTGTGTTATTCTACTTCTATAGGATTCTTAGAATATCCCGATTCGTAAAAGCAAAAAGTAGAGATTAACAAGGGCTGGAGGCAGGGGGGAAGGTGTAATTATTTCTTAATTGATAAAGAGGTTAATTTGGACATGATGAAAAGATTTGAGTATAGGTAACAGTGATAGGCACACAGCATTGTGAATGTAATTCATGCCATGGAACTGTATACTTATAAATTATTAAAAGGATAACTATTATATATCTTTCATCACAATAAAAAAAGTTAAAAATCCAATAGAATAGATAATGAATACAGTAGCAACATACACAAATGCATGGAAGCTGAAATGGTCATGTAACTTTTCAAAAAGTGTGAATTTGGCTGAGTTTGAAAAGGGGCCGGGGGAGTCATGGGAGTCTGTCATTGAAACACAGCATGCCTTTTACTGTTTATCCTGTTTCAGATTGACTGTTCCCTGTCTTTAGGTTTCCCCTTAACTAGAAAACCAAAGGCTCGGTTTCTTGCTTTTTCCTGCTCCTTTGCCTTCCTTCATCCACCAAGGGGGATGGCCCACCAAGAGCTTAGTCCATACTTGTTAAACAGCCACATCCATATACTCTTGCCCTGTATCCACCTCAAGCAAAGCTCCCTGAGTAATTCCTGAGCTCACCACCAATGTCCTGACAGTTACTCTGAGTCATCTTAGCTCCTGCTGAGGACCTGTTTGGAAGACCTTCCCAGTAATAGGGCAGAGGGAGAGGCCCTGTCTACCCCCAAAGTAAGCTCACCTTTCTTTGTCTGAAATAGAAGGGTTGTTTCATTTATTCTTTTTCAGTTGAATTCAAACATGAAAATCTGACGATGTACATTGTAGATGACATTTATGATTTCCTTGTTTGGGGGAATGTTGAGTGAAAGTCTATTACCAAAACCTGATTGAAGAGGGCATTGAAAAATGACAGCATCAGTTACAAACTAGGGAAGTGAGTAGTTTCCTCAACAGAAAAATTTCCTTCTTGAAGGAAAACTTCGTATTTGCCAGTCAAAATGGACCTGAGAGATTGTCTATGAAAAGCTGGAGGCTTTGGCACAGATGTCCTCTGTGTTTTCTTTGGGGGCCATTGATTCAGCCACTCTTTCCCATCTATTTCCTAAATTCACCAAGAGAACAAAAGACCTGTGCCAACAGTGCACAGGGTGCTGCTATGCTCACAGTGCTCTCTTTTCTCTAATCACAGGTGGATGCAAGAGCAAATGAAATCTGTACATATTCTGGAGCCAGTCATTTGCTGAGCAAAACTCCAGGTGATGAAGAAAGTGGGGCTTACTTGCCTGCTTGGTCTGGAAAGCCTCCTTGTTTCCGGGTTCCTGCTAAGAATGAAGGTTGGAGTGTAGTGAAAGACACTGATTTCCCAGAAAAGAAAGATGGGCATGTTGTACGGTCCCTGGAAGCAACTATGTCATTTAGTTGGTTGGTTTGTGCATATGAGGGTTGGAGGGTGTTTGTATGAGAGTCTAGGTGGTGTGATTGTGAACCTGTGTGTGAGTCTGTGTGTGTTTCCTCAGGAGATATTTCCCAGTTACACAGCACAATACACGTTAACATTTTTTAAAAAAAAAATCTCTTCATCACTGTACACTTTCTGTACATTAACTCATTCTTCCCTTATCACAGATGTTTCCAAAGGTTTGTTTAAAATTCCCCTTCCTCTGATGGAAATGGTGCAGAGATGAATGGCCCAAGTTCTTGACCCTCCTACGTGGGAAAGCCAAAATGTTAGTCCAGCTATGGGTCCCACTGTTGATTCTCTGGACACTAACTTGTGCTATTGCTTGTCACAGGATCGTCATGGAACGAGGGATTCTCAGCATCCATGTACGTACCTGGAAGTACTAGAGTTTCCAGAGGTCCTAGTCACTGCCCCTCATTATAAGGGGGCTCAGTGGTCACAGAAGCCAGGGCAGCTCTAGGTGTATTTTAACAGCTGACTTCAGTATAGTCATTAGGTGAAATGCACATGGGGAGGTCACATGTCCCAGGTCAGCTCACAGATTCTGAGAGGTGAGGGCCCACATAGGACAAGACAGATCAACAGCTATCAGTGCTGGGGTCACTTCTTAGCACTTGGACAAAAGTAGATAAGAATTGGGGAGCTATTTTTGTGTATTTGATAACACTATCTAATCCTTAGAAATGCACATATCCTGTAAGCACACACCCAACAAGAACTCAAAGTGAAACTTGGTTGTTATCCTGGTGCCCCTCACCCTTGTTGCAAATCTGCACAGCTGGGTTAGATAGTGTCCAGGCCTCCTCTCCATAATTAACTATCCCATTATTAGATGGCTTGTGCCACTGACTCACTGGACACACACACATTATATAGAAAAAATGAGAATGAAAAAAAATACATCACGTGATTGATAGTAGCTATTTTTAAATGGTAGGATTTCAGTATTTTCAAATCTTCTTTATTTGATTTTCTTAATGAATAAGCATAACGGGCTACTTTGTCTAGGATTCAATTCAGTTCCCCAATACAATTTGCTTTTTTTTTAATGAATCTATCTATCTATCTATTATTTAGTTAGTTAGTTAGTTAGTTAGTTAATTAATTTATATAGTTATGGCTGCGTTGGGTCTTTGTTGCTGTGCGCAGGTTTCTCTAGTTGTGGCGAGCAGGGGCTGCTCTTCATTGTGGTGCAGAGGCTTCTCAATGCAGTGGCTTCTCTCTGTTGCAGAGCACAGGCTCTAAGCGTGGGCTTCAGTAGTTGTGGCATGCAGGCTCAGTAGTTGTGGCTCGTGGGTTTAGTTGCTCTGCGGCTTGTGGGGTCTTCCCGGACCGGGGCTCAAACCTGTGTCCCCTGCATCGGCAGGCGGATTCTTAACCACTGCGCCACCAGGGAAGTCCCTACAATTTGCTTTCAATCAAGTACAAGTCTTACAGAAGAGATGATAAATACAGTAGCAGCAATTGTGGATCCTAGGGGAAGAAACGATCTTGGAAGAAGTCAAGAAGAAAGTGTTCATTTAGCCGAACTTCAAAATAGGCAGGAGGAATCATGGGACTCTGTCATTAAGACATAGTGTGAATTTTTATTACTTACCCTTTGCTAGACTGACTATTTCATGTTGATTATGTTCCCCTAGCTAGAAAGCCAAAGGCTCTGTTTCTTATTTCTTCCCTGTTCTCCTTTGCCTTCCTTCATCCATCAAGGATGATGGGCCAGCAGCAGCTCAGTCCATACTTATTACCCACCCTCATCCATACGCTGCCACCCATGTCCACACCAGGCAAGGCTCCCTGAGTAAGTCATAAGCAGCACCCAGAGTGTCCTGATAGTCGTTCTGTCCTCCTGGCTCCCCATGAGGACCCCTTGGAGGCCATGTGCAGTGACAGAAAAGAGGAAGAGACCTAATCTATCCAGGTAAGCTCATCTTTCTATGTCTGAAATAGAAACATTGTTTTATTTATTTTTAAGAGAATTAACATATGGAAAACCTGAGCATGTACATTACAGGTGGTATAAACAATTTCCTTGGTTGGGTTAATGTCAAGTGAGTCTATTACCAGCTGATACCTGAATCAAAAGGGCATTTAAAAAATGATAGCACAAGTTACAAACTGTAGCAAGCTTTTCCCCTGAAGCAATTTTTCCTCCTTGGAAAAGAATTCTGTGGTTGCCAACCAAAATGGACTCGGGAGATACATCCTCCATGACAAACTCTTGGCTTTTGGCCTGAGTAAGTTTGCTCTGTCTTCCTTTTGGGTTCCCTTGACTCTGTCACTGTTTCCCCTCTGGTTTTCTACTGTCACCAAGCGAGCAAAAGACCTGTATAAATGGGACACAGCATGATCTAATCCTCATGGAGTTCATTCACGTTGCCACAAACGGCAGGATTTTCTTTTTTTTAAAGGCTGAATAATATTCCACTGTATGTATATACCACATATTTTTAATCAATTCATCTGTTGATGGACATTGGGGCTGTCCATATGGTATCCATATCTTGACTATTGGTATTATATGTTGCAATGAACATGGGATTGCAGCTATCCTTCAAGATGCTGGTTTCATTTCTTTGGATATATACTCAGAACTGTGATTCTTGGATCAGATAGTAGTTCTCTTGTAATTTATTGAGGAACCTTGATGCTATTTTCCGTAATGGCTGCACCATTTTACATTTCTATCAACAGTGTGCAAAGATTCCAATTCTCTACATCCTCGCCAACACCTGTTAATTTTTTTGAAAACACAACATCCTAACAGGTATGAGGTGATATCTCATTGTGCAAATCTCATTTTAGTTGGATTTTGTGCTTTTTAAAATTGGATTATGGGGTTTTTAATTGGATTATGTGCTTTGTTATTGCAATTGAGTTGTAGTAGTTTCTTATATATTTTGGGTATTAACCTTTTTTCAGATACAAGTGTTGCAGATATTCTCTCTCATTCTGTAGGTTGCCTTTTCACTCTGTTGGCTGTTAAAAAGACTATCTTTCCCCATTGTGTAGTCTTGGTACTCTTGTCAAACATCATTTGGCCACATATGTGTGAATTTATTTGGGCGTTCTCGATTATGGTACATCAGTCTATTGGCCTGTTTTTATACCAGTACCATACTGTTTGGTTCCTGTGGCTTTGTAATGCATTTGGAAATCAGGAAGTATGAAGTCTTTATCTTTGTTCTTCATTCTCAAGATTGTTTTGTCTTTTTGGGGTCGTTTGTGGTTCCACATGCATTTTAGGATTGTTTTTCCCGTTTTTATAAAAATGACATTGGGATTTTGATAGACGTTGTATTCAATCTGTAGATCGCTTTGGGTAGTATGGATGTGTTAACACTATTAAATCTTCTGGTCTATGAACATGGCATGTCATTCCAATTATCTGTGTCTTCCTAAATTCTTTTGGCAATGTTTTGTAGTTTTCAGTGTACAAGTTTTTCACCTCCTTAGGGGCCTTTGCCATTGCCTTTCCCAGTTTCTAATCCATAATCAGAGGCTCATGAAGACAGTGTCCCTCTCTCCCCTCTGCCTCTGTTCTCTGATGGTGCCAAAACAAAGACTCCAGGCAGCAGGGAGTCACTTCTCCTCTCAGAACCCACTGCTCCAGCCAGACAGCACTGCCCCTGCTCTCCCACACCTCAGCCATGTCCCACCCTATGACCTTTCCTTGGGCCTGCCCAGGTCCCCTCCTTCCCAGTTTTTCCAAAGGTCAGGGCAAACCTGGCAAGTTCCATGTATTGATGTGGCCCTGCTGCTGTCAAAACCCTGTCACCTTGCTTAAGGGAATTTGGACAAGTTACTTTACTTCTAATCATGTGTCCATTCTCTAACAGTTCAGGGAACTTATGGGGTTGTTTAAAGGTTAAAGTGTCTCCCAAGTAAGTTCATCTCATGCACAGAACAGACACTTCATATGTGGAGTTGGTTGTCCCTCTCCCCACAGGGCCCACAGAATTTCCAGGCTCATAACACGTGCTTCTGAAATAGGAAGGATCAATTGATTTATTGGAGTGGGTGGTGGTATATATTCTACGTTTCCTCCAATTTTTCCATATTAAAGACCAATTAGATTAGTGGAGGTTTACTAGGAGAAAGGAAATGGAGAATAATTAGGAGAAACAAAAGAAGGAGGGAAGTGGTAAGGAAGAGGAGGGAGCAGGGAGGAAGGCTGTGTTGTGCACAGAAAGGCATGGAGATAGTGACTGCCAGTGAGAGGAACAGGATGACACAGGTGTTTATTCCTGGCCCTATTTAGAGAATTTGAGGGCTGGAAAAGTATTTTGCCATCAGAGAAATGCACCACTCTTTCATTGCAGAAGTGAAACAATGGAGGCCTTAGGAGGTCCCTAGAGATGAGGACAAAATGGGTCCTGAGGTCAGGCTACCTGGTCCCAGGAGCATCAGGGCTCCAAGTTCTCACCTCAACTCTAATTCTCTGCTCTCCATTGTTGCTGCTGCCCTTGGACCCCAGAATGCCACTTTGGGGATTTTGAAGATGCCAGAAGGGAGATGGACAATCTGCATGTAATTTATTTCCTCTTTAATCTGTTTTTCATTTTCTCTCTTTTTCTCATCCATAAGCTGCTCTTAGTACCTCTTCCCTAGCTCCTCATTCCCTCTTTCTATGATTCTCATCCTGAAGGACATGGTCTCATCCACACACGGGAGGTCCCAGGATCTTCAAGAAAATTTAGAAAATCTCTCTGCAGCTCTCCTCCCCCACTTTCCTGGCATCACCTTGGTTCCTGACACCCACCCTCCCCACCACCACCCCCGCCACTGTGTATCACTACATCATGTTGAGCAACCCTGAGTGGTTTGGCCAGGGAGCTGACCTGGGAATCAGAAGAGTTGGGCCCACCCTGCTGGAGGGACACCCATAAAGTCTGGCAATGCCCTGAGGCCTCTCATATGGGTGTTCTCCTGCCCTGGGTTGCTATGGACATCCACAATGCAATTTTTCTCTTCCCTCCACCTGTATATAAAATCTCTCCAAGAGAAGGAGTAGGAGAAGCCATTTGGGGTGAAGATGACCTGGAAGAGGAAAAGTGAATGTGGAGGGCTGGGGATGAAAAGGCAAGGCAGACAAATACCCACGTTCTCAATCACATCCCTAACTTACTTGCTGGCACTTCAGCTAAACCAACAAAAACACTCAAGCGGCTGCTGTTGTGTGTGATCACAAAAGTGGAGACAAGAGGATGGTAATAATCTACGTAGGCAAGTGGAGGATGTCCTGACCACATCTTCCCAGGGAACTGATACCATTCCTTAGAAGCCCCTGAGGTTGCTAGGTAGCATCCTTCAGCAGCTCTTACATTTGGAGGGGAGGCTGGGGGAGCCTGTAGGGCCACCATGTGCTTGAATCCAAGAGGGACTGTTCACATTGTGTTCTTTGTGAAGAACGTCACTGGAGTGGTTCAACATCTCCTTCTGCAAGACCTACCCCTGTCTCCTGACCCCTCCAAGTCAGCAGGGAGCATCCTCAGTAAATCACAGCGGGTGGTGAGACATTGGGGTGACCCTGACCTCCCCCTTTTCAGTGTTCCTGGGAAAAGGGCGAAGAAGACAAAGCCCCTCAGGGCTCATGTTGTGGGACAGCTCACCTGGCCCAGCTCTGAATACCTGGATGCTCTGTCAAGTAGGGGACACTACAGGATCCCAGTCTGACTGAGAGTTGTCAAAACTATGGGGGTCCCCTTGCCACTGTGGAGCCCTGTGGAGGGCCTGGGTCACTTCATGGCACTGCTTCTCATCCTGAGGCTTGAGGTTCTGTAGATATTTTTTGTATGTATGTCAAATTCAAACAGAACAAACACCTGAAGGCAATTCCATGCAATACTCACTTTGGATGAGTTAAAGGGCAGGATTCAAATTACTTATGTTCCAAGATATGGAGTAGGGAGAGGAGGAAGATGGTGGAAGAGTAAGACGCGGAGATCAACTTCCTCCCCACAGATACACCAGAAATACATCTATACGTGGAACAACTCCTACAGAAAACCTACTGAACGCTGGCAGAAGACCTCAGACCTCCCAAAGGGCAAGAAACTCCCCACGTACCTGGGTAGGGCAAAAGACAGAAGAAAAAACACAGAAAAAAGAATAGGGATGGGACCTGCACCTCTGGAAGGGAGCTGTGAAGGAGGAAAGGTTTCCACACACTAAGAAGCCCCTTAGCGGGCAGAGACTGCGGGTGGTGGAGCAGGGAACCTTAAGAACCACAGAGGAGAGCGCAGCCACAGGTGTGCGGAGGGCAAAGCAGAGAGATTCCCGCACAGAGGATCAGCGCCGACCAGCACTCACCAGCCCAAGAGGCTTGTCTGCTCCCCCGCCGGTGCAGGCGGGACTGGGAGCTGAGGCTCGGGCTTCGGTCGGAGCGCAGGGAGAGGACTGGGGTTGGCGGCGTGAACACACACTGCAGGGGGTTAGTGCACCACGGCTAGCCGGCAGCGAGTCCGGGAGAAAGTCTGGACCTGCCGAGGAGCCAAGTGACATTTTCTTCCTTCTTTGTTTCCTGGTGCGCGAGGACAGGGGATTAAGAGCGCTGCTTAAAGGAGCTCCAGAGACGGGCGCGAGCCACGGCTAACAGCGCAGACCACAGAAACGGGCATGAGATGCTAAGGCTGCTGCTGCTGCCACCAAGAAGCCTGTGTGCAAGCACAGGTCACTATCCACACCTCCTTTCCGGGGAGCCTGTGCAGCTCGCAAACGCCAGGGTCCCGGAATCCAGGGACAACTTCTCCGGGAGAATGCACGGTGTTCCTCAGGCTGGCACAACATCAAGCTGGCCTCTGCCGCTGCAGGCTTGCCCGGCATCCTTACCCCTACCTCCCCGCGGACTGAGTGAGCCAGAGCCCCCGAGTCGGCTGCTCCTTTAACCCCATCTTATCTGAGAGAAAAACAGACACCCTCCAGTGACCTACACGCAGAGGCAGAGCCAAATCCAAAGCTGAGCCCCAGGAGCTGTGCGAACAAAGAAGAGAAAGGGAAATCTCTCCCAGCAGCCTCAGGAGCAGTGGATTAAATCCCCACAATCAACTTGATGTACCCTGAATCTATGGCATACATGAATAGACAACAAATCATCCCAAATTGAGGAGGTGGACTTTGAGAGCAAGATTTATTATTTATTTCCCCTTTTCCTCTTTTTGTGAGTGTGTATGTGTGTTCTTCTGTGTGAGATTTTGTCTGTATAGATTTTTTTTCACCATTTGTCTTAGGGTTCTATCTGTCCGTTTTTTTTTGTTGTTTTTGTTGTTTTTTTTTACTTTTAAAAATAATTTTTTCTTAATAATTATTTTTTATTTTAATAACTTTATTTTATTTTATCTTACTTTCTTTCTTCTTTCTTTCTTCTTTCTTTCTTTCTTCCTTCTTCCTTTCTTTCTTTCTTTCTTTCTTTCTTTCTTCCTTTCTTTCTCTTTCTTTCTTTCTTTCTTTCTTTCTTTCTTTCTTTCTTTTCTTTCTACTTTTTCTCCCTTTTATTCTGAGCTGTGTGGATGAAAGGCTCTTGGTGCTCCACCCAGGAGTGAGTGCTGTGCCTCTGAGGTGGGAGAGCCAAATTCAGGACCCAGGCCCACAAGAGACCTCCCAGCTGCATGTAATATCAAACCACAAAAATCTCCCAGAGATCTCCACCTCAACACCAAGACTCAACTTCACTCAACAACCAGAAAGCTACAGTGCTGGACACCCTATGTCAAACAACTAGCAAGACAGGAACACAACACCACCCATTAGCAGAGAGGCATCCTAAAATCATAATAAGGCCACAGGCACCCCAAAACACACCACCAGACGTGGACTTGCCCACCAGAAAGGCAAGATGCAGCCTCATCCACCAGAACACAGGCCCTAGTCCCCTCCACGAGGAAGCCTATACAACCCACTGACCAACCTTAGCCACTGGGGACAGACACCAAAAACAACGGGAACTACAAACCTGCAGCCTGCAAAAAGGAGACCCCAAACACAGTAAGATAAGCAAAATGAAAAGACAGAAAAAAATGCACTGCAGATGAAGGAGCAAGATAAAAACCCACCAGACCTAACAAATGAAGAGGACATAGGCAGTCTACCTGAAAAAGAATTCAGAATAATGATAGTAAAGATGATCCAAAATCTTGGAAACAGAATAGAGAAAATGCAAGAAACATTTAACAAGGACCTAGAAGAACTAAAAATGAAACAAGCAATGATGAACAACAAAATAAATGAAATTAAAATTACTCTAGATGAGATCAATAGCAGAATAACTGAGGCAGAAGAACGGATAAGTGACCTGGAAGATAAAATAGTGGAAATAACTACAGCAGAGCCTAATAAAGATAAAAGAATGAAAAGAACTGAGGACAGTCTCAGAGACCTCTGGGACAACATTAAATGCACCAACATTTGAATGATAGGGGGTTCCAGAAGAAGAAGAGAAAAAGAAAGGGACTCGGAAAACATTTGAAGGGATTATAGTCGAAAACATCCCTAATATGGGAAAGGAAATAGTTAATCAAGTCCAGGAAGCACAGAGAGTCCCATACAGGATAAATCCAAGGAGAAACACGCCAAGACACATACTAATCAAACTATCAAAAATTAATTACAAAGAAAACATATTAAAAGCAGCAAGGGAAAAACAAGAAATAACACACAAGGGAATCCCCATAAGGTTAACAGCAGATCTTTCAGCAGAAACTCTGCAAGCCAGAAGGGACTGGCAGGATATATTTAAAGTGATGAAGGAGAAAAACCTACAACCAAGATTATGCTAGCCAGCAAGGATCTCATTCAGATTTGATGGAAAAATTAAAATCTTAACAGACAAACAAAAGCTGAGAGAGTTCAGCACAACCAAACCAGGTTTACAACAAATGCTAAAGGAACTTCTCTAGGCAAGAAACACAAGAGAAGGAAAAGACCTACAATAACAAACCCAAAACAATTAAGAAAATGGGAATACGGACATACATATCAATAATTACCTTATATGTAAATGGATTAAATGCTCTCACCAAAAGACACAGACTAGCTGAATGGATACAAAAACAAGACCGATATACATGCTGTCTACAAGACACCCACTTCAGACCTAGAGACACATACAGACTGAAAGTAAGGGAATGGCAGCAAATATTCCATGCAAATGGAAACCAAAAGAAAGCTGGAGTAACAATTCTCATATCAGACAAAATAGACTTTAAAATAAAGACTATTACAAGAGACAAAGATGGACACTACATAATGATCAAGGGATTGATCCAAGAAGAAGATATAACAATAGTAAATATTTATACACCCAACACTGGAGCACCTCAATACATAAGGCAAATACTAATAGCCATAAAAGGGGAAATCGATAGTAACATTTTCATAATAGGGGACTTTAACACCCCACTTTCACCAAAGGAAAGATCATCCAAAATGAAAATAAATAAGGAAACACAAGCTTTAAATGATACATTAAACAAGATGGACTTAATTGATATTTATAGGACATTCCATCCAAAAACAACAGAATACACATTTTTCTCAGTGCTCATGGAAGATTCTCCAGGATAGATTATATCTGGGGTGACAAGTCAAGCCTTGGTAAATTTAAGAAATTTGAAATTGTATCAAGTACCTTTTCTGACCACAATGCCATGAGATTAGATATCAATTACAGGAAAAGGTCTGTAAAAAATACAAACACATGGAGGCTAAACAATACACTACTAAATAATGAAGCGATCACTGAAGAAATCAAAGAGGAAATCAAACAATACCTAGAAACAAATGACAATGCAGACACGATGACCCAAAACCTATGGGATGCAGCAAAAGCAGTTCTACGAGGGAAGTTTATAGCAATACCATCCTACCTTAAGGAACAGGAAACATCTGGAATAAACAACCTAACCTTGCACCTAAAGCAATTAGAAAAAGAAGAACAAAAAAACCCTAAAGTTAGCAGAAGGAAAGAATTCATAAAGATCACATCATAAATAAATGAAAAAGAAATGATGGAAACGATAGCAAAGATCAATAAAACTAAAAGCTGGTCCTTTGAGAAGATAAACAAAATTGATAAACCATTTGCCAGACTCATCAAGAAAAAAAGGGAGAAGACTCAAATCAATAGAATTAGAAATGAAAAAGGAGAAGTAATAACTGACACTGCAGAAATACAAAAGATCATGAGAGATTATTACAAGCAACTCTAGGCCAATAAAATGGACAACCTGGAAGGAATGGACACATTCTTAGAAAGGAAAAACCTGCCAAGACAGAATCAGGAAAAAAATAGAAAATATCAACAGACCAATCACAAGCACTGAACTTGAAACTGTGATTAAAAATCTTCCAACAAACAAAAGCCCAGGACCAGATTGCTTCACAGGCGAATTCTATCAAACATTTAGAGAAGAGCTAACAACCACCCTTCTCAAACTCTTCCAAAATATAGCACAGGGAGGAACACTCCCAAACTGATTCTACGAGGCCACTATCACCCTGATACCAAAACCCGACAAGGATGTCACAAAGAAAGAAAACTACAGGCCAATATCACTGATGAACATAGATGCAAAATCCTCAACAAAATACTAGCAAACAGAATCCAACAGCACATTAAAAGGATCATACACCATGATCAAGTGGGGTTTATTCCAGGAATGCAAGGATGCTTCAATATACACAAATCAATCAACGTGATACACCATATTAACAAATTGAAGGAGAAAAACCATATGATCATCTCAGTCGAAGCAGAGAAATCTTTCAACAAAATTCAACACCCAATTTTGATAAAAACCCTGCAGAAAGTTGGCATAGAGGGAACTTTCCTCAACATAATAAAGGTCATATATGACAAACCCATAGCCAATGGTGAAAAACTGAAAGCATTTCCACTAAGATCAGGAACAAGACAAGGTTGCCCACTCTCACCACTCTTATTCAACATAGTTTTGGAAGTTTTAGCCACAGCAATCAGAGAAGAAAAGGAAATAAAAGGAATCCAAATCGGAAAAGAATAAGTAAAGCTGTTACTGTTTGCAGATGACATGATACTATACATAGAGAATCCTAAAGATGCTACCAGAAAACTACTAGAACTAATCAATGAATTTGGTAAAGTAGCAGGATACAAAATTAATGCACAGAAATCTCTGGCATTCCTAAACACTAATGATGAAAAATCTGAACGTGAAATTAAGAAAACACTCCCATTTACCACTGCAACAAAATGAAGAAAATATCTATGAATAAACCTACCTAAGGAGAAAAAGACCGGTAGGCAGAAAATTATAAGACACTGATGAAAGAAATTAAAGATGATACAAATAGATGGAGAGATATACCATGTTCTTCGATTGGAAGAATTAACATTGTGAAAATGAGTCTACTACCCAAAGCAATCTACAGATTCAGTGCAATCCCTATCAAACTACCAAGGCCATTTTTCACAGAGCTAGAACAAAAAATTTCACAATTTGTATGGAAACACAAAAGACCCCGAATAGCCAAAGCAATCTTGAGAAGGAAAAATGGAGCTGGAGGAATCAGGCTCCGTGACTTCAGACTATACTACAAAGCTACAGTAATCAAGACAGTATGGTACTGGCACAAAAACAGAAATATAGATCAATGGAACAGGATAGAAAGCCCAGAGATAAACCCACACACATATGGTCACCTTATCTTTGATAAAGGAGGCAGGAATGTACAGTGGAGAAAGGACAGCCTCTTCAATAAGTGGTGTTGGGAAAAATGGACAGGTAAATGTAAAAGTATGAGATTAGAACATTCCCTAACACCATACACAAAAATAAGCTCAAAATGGATTAAAGACCTAAATGTAAGACCAGAAACTATCAAACTCTTAGAGGAAAACATAGGCAGAACACTCTATGACATAAATCACAGCAAGATCCTTTTTGACCCACCTCTTAGAGAAATGGAAATAAAAACAAAAATAAACAAATGGGTCCTAATGAAACTTCAAAGCTTTTGCACAGCAAAGGAAACCATAAACAAGACCAAAAGACAACCCTCAGAATGGGAGAAAATATTTGCAAATGAAGCAACTGACAAAGGATTAATCTCCAAAATTTACAAACAGCTCATGCAGTTCAATAAGAAAAAAACAAACAACCCAATCCAAAAATGGGCAGGGGACCTAAATAGACATTTTTCCAAAGAAGATATACAGATTGCCAACAAACACATGAAAGAATGCTCAACATCATTAATCATTAGGGAAATGCAAATCAAAACTACAATGAGATATCATCTCACACTGGTCAGAATGGCCATCATCAAAAAATCTGGAAACAATAAATGCTGGATAGGCTGTGGAGAAAAGGGAACACTCTTGCACTGCTGGTGGGAATGTGAATTGGTACAGCCACTATGGAGAACAGTATGGAGGTTCCTTAGAAAACTACAAATAGAGCTACCATACGACCCAGCAATCCCACTACTGGGCATATACCCTGAGAAAACCATAATTCAAAAAGAGTCATGTACCAAAATGTTCATTGCAGCTCTATTTACAATAGCCAGGAGATGGAAACAACCTAAGTTTCCATCATCAGATGAATGGATAAAGAAGATGTGGCACATATATACAATGGAATATTACTCAGCCATAACAAGAAACGAAATTGAGTTATTTGTAGTGAGGTGGATGGACCTAGAGTCTGTCATACAGAGTGAAGTAAGTCAGAAAGAGAAAGACAAATACTGTATGCTAATACATATATATGGAATCTAAGAAAAAAAAATGTCGTGAAGAACCTGGGGGTAAGACGGGAATAAAGACACAGACCTACTAGGGAATGGACTTGAGGATATGGGGAGGGGGAAGGGTAATCTGTGACAAAGTGAGAGTGTGGCATGGATATATATACACTACCAAACGTAAAATAGATAGCTAGTGGGAAGCAGCCGCATAGCACAGGGAGATCAGCTCGGTGCTTTGTGACCACCTGGATGGGTGGGATAAGGAGGGTGGGAGGGAGGGAGTCACAAGAGGGAAGACATATGGGAACATATGTATATGTATAACTGATGCACTTTGTTATAAAGCAGAAACTAACACACCATTGTAAAGCAATTATACTCCAATAAAGATGAAAAAAAACCCAAAAAACAAACAAACAAAAAATTACTTATGTTCCTTATGTTTATTTTCCAACTTTGTAACTAAATAACATAAATACAACTGGTTTCAATATACTTTAAAATGCAGTATCTTCTGTAAGCTTTTTGTGTTGGAATATACTCAAAAGATAAAATTTATGATTTTATTATCAGCTCATACTGATTTTTTTTTTAACTAAAAAGTAGAGTCAAGTTTGACTGAGGTGTTATAAAAATTGTTTTGGGAGAAAAAGCAAGCACTCCAGTTCTCTGCCCATTTCTACTGTGCAGGTCTCAGGATCGGTTCCAGTGAGTGTGGGGAGAAGAAGCAGGGTCACCACTCCCACCTGGGTCATCAGACTTCCTGCTCCTTACAGTCCCAGGTGAGGACTTGGCCTTTTCATCGTGGACTCTCAGAGCCTCCCCTTTCTGCTGTATCAGTTTCACCATCCAGGGACCAGTCACTTGAAGGCTGCACAGCCAGATGCACAGGTAAATAGCTCCTGGAGGACATTTATAGACACTCTCTGCTAACAGACAACACCGTCAGCAAAGAGCTGCCAAAGACCCCAGTGCCCTGTGGACTTGACCCCTGGGGATGTCAGGGCCCAAGGTTACCTCCTGAGTCCAGCACACCCATCCCAGGGAGCCCTCCCCCCTCTGTCTCTGTGCCTCCAAAGTGATTCCAGCACCCGTGCTTGTGTTTCAGGTTCTGGTCTGAAACCAATGAAGTCTATGATCTGGATACCTCAGCCTGGGCCTTGGAGGGGATGGAGCTTATACAGCATCAGGAGGCTCCATCTGGATGAACAGGAGCAGCTTCACTGCTCATCTCCCAAGGTACCTAATTTGGTAAAAATTTAGTTTTTCTACTGCATAGATTTAGTATTAGTTATAGATATATGTTCTATAATTAATCAGATATGGAAGTTGTTTATATTAAATGATATTTATCTACTTCTAGTTGCTCTAAAAATATTTTTTAAAGAGAAAAGAGAATGAAATAATGCCATTTGCAGCGACATGGATGGACCTAAAATAATGTCATTTGCAGCAACATGGATGGACCTAGAGTTTATCACACTAAGTGAAGAAAGTCTGATGGAGAAAGAAAAACATCATATGATATCGCTTATATGTGGAATCTAAAAAAAGAGATACAAATGAACTTATTTACAAAACAGAAATAGACCCACAGGCATAGAGAACAAACTTATGGTTACCAAAGGGGGAAGGGGAGGGAGGAAGGATAAATTAGGAGGTTGGGATTAA
>RJWK010029989.1:0-24964 GCA_004363435.1 Platanista minor
TTTTGCGGTACGTGGGCCTCTCACTGTTGTGGTCTCTCCCGTTGCGGAGCACAGGCTCCGGACGCGCAGGCTCAGCGGCCATGGCTCACGGGCCCAGCCGCTCCGAGGCATGTGGGATCTTCCCGGACCAGGGCACGAACCCGTGTCCCCAGCATCGGCAGGTGGACTCTCAACCACTGTGCCACCAGGGAAGCCCCATGATATAATTTTGAGATGAACTATGCCCAGTATGAGCTCATCACTTTTGCTATCTTATCAAATTCACAGAGTACACATTTAATCGATACAATGCTTGCTTCCCTTCCACAGTGACCAAGGTAAGATAATTACAAACATAATTTAAAGAAATGTCTTGTACATATCTTAAAGAAATGCCTTGTACTAAACTCCAAGAAATATCAGGGAGTTGGGTTATGAGCAGTGCTTTCTCACATCAGGGGTTCCTTCCATCAGTATTAAGAAGTGTGTTGAGTGTGGGCCTCGCCCTCAGCCAGCTGGCTCCAGGCTCTAAAGCTTTGGCGGCGGCTAGGGGCCTGGGTGCTTCCTGCTGTTCCCCGTGTCCCTGCTGTTCAGCTCAAAATGTGCTTCACAGAGTTCATCCCTGCACACGCTTCGTCCCTATCAAACTCTTTTTTTCCCCCTCCCCCTCCTGCGATTTCTGGGAAGCCAAGGGGCTGCGGATGCAGGGAGAGAGAAAGGGGTTCAGCATTGTGCAAATGTGAGCCTTTGACGGCCGGTTTAAATTGTCTTTTAAAAAACACCCCATGGGCTTCCCTGGTGGCGCAGTGGTTGAGAGTCCGCCTGCCAATGCAGGGGACACGGGTTCGTGCCCCGGTCCGGGAAGATCCCACATGCCGCGGAGCGGCTGGGCCCGTGAGCCATGGCCGCTGAGCCTGTGCTACCCGAGCCTGCGCTCCGCAGCGGGAGAGGCCACAACAGTGAGAGGCCCGCGTACCGCAGAACAAACAAACACCCCGAGCCTTCCTAAGCAACCAGTACAGATGTTCTCTTTGGGCCACCAGTGACCCGGGTCCTTCCCAGCCCCTGCTTGGAAGCATACCTCAACACAGAACCACGGAGTGTCTGCAGCAGCAGCGCTGGGCCTCTGACTCAGTGGGCATTGCGCAGACGGGCTTCTGAGCATTGGATTCAAGCGTTTCCCGTTCGGTGGAGGCGTTCTTCAGAGTGGCAATACCTCCTGTGAACTTAGGGCAGGAAGCAATACTTCAGAACTGAATGTGTGTAAATAGTTGCTTTGAGTTGCAATTGCTAATTTCTTCTTGGCCTCAGGTCAGATCAAATTATATATGTATAAATATATATAAACAAGCACACATAATTGCATCCAGTGCAAACAAATGCAGAGCATCAGTTATGAAACCCTCACGGAGCTTGGAGGCTGCTCACTGCTCTGTTACCCTGGCTGCGCTGTGGAGACACCTGCACATTTGCACTTGACATTGAGAGCCGAAGGGCCGCGTGCTTCCCCATTATGTGGGCTGTAGTGATTTGTAGTTTCCAAAGATCTGTCCACGTTTGCATTTCGAGATTTTCGAGGTAAGCACTTTTTGGTGGTTGTTTCGAAAAATCACGTCATGCCTAGAATCTGAAATTAAATCTGCGAGAACCAGTTGTTTGCGTTCTCCATCTTTCCATGGATCTACCCTTTTTAAGTTGTTAATCCTAATAATTTCATAATGCACTTATGGAAGAAATGGACATTAAAATACTCTAAAATCTCAAAAAAAAATGAGAAAGCTTACAGAAAATACTCTGTGTTTGTGGCCTACTTAATATTATAATATTGCTTCTTAAGCATGATAAACTATTATAGCATGTAAATTAACATGTTTGGGTGAAAACGAATTTATAAACTTAATGACATCTCTATGCAAACTAATCTTCCTTTCCTCAAAGCTAACCAGTGATCTAAAAATGCTATCAAACACCGTCTGATCTTGTAGAAGATATCCAAATTTAGAGGGTCAGCTCAAAATCAGTCTGGGTTAATTCAAGTTATATTTTAGAAACTAGAGAGCTAAAATAATTTTTTTAAAGGAAATTTATATATCCTTAACACTTTGTGATTAAAATTCTCTTATTTTTTTTCCCTTTTATTTATGATCCTTGGAAGTCACTTGAGTTCTTACTAAAAGCTTTCTATAGCTTAATCATCTACAGTTTAATGACTCATAAGGTTTTAGAATAGTCACTTAAGTAGTTTGGCATATATTCCTATTGGAATTATGCTTATAAAATTAAGGGCGAGAAGTGAGAGAGTAGCATTGACATATATACACTACCAAATGTAATATAAATAGCTAGTGGGAAGCAGCTGCATCACACAAGGAGATCAGCTCGGTGCTTTGTAACCACCTAGAGGGGTGTGGTAGGGAGGGTGCGAGGGAGACACAAGAGGGAGGGGATATGGGGATATATGTATACATATAGCTGATTCACTTTGTTGTACAGCAGAAACTGGCACAACTTTGTAAAGCAATTATACTCCAATAAAGATGTTAAAAAAAATAAGAATAAAAACATCTTAAAAAAATAGTCTTGTAGAATCTGATAGAGGCAAGTCTTTCTCATGCAACAACTGCCTATGATATTTAGAGTTACATTATATCAACGCAGAAACTTCCATTCTAAGCAGAAATTGCATGTGTTTTTTTTTCCCCACATTCTCATGCTCCTGACCTGTGAAACGGGGACTTATAAATTATTCTTTTTAAGGCAAGTATATTAAAGCTTTTCCTTTGCTAAGCAAATCAGAAATGAACAGTCCTATGAAAATGTAATTGCATAACAGTGAACCATCTTATTGTTTATCCCAGATTTCCTCATATCTGCTTATGTAAATTTTTGAAACAAGTCATTGAAAGGCATTACTCAATGGTTTGTTATTGTGTTTCACAACTGACACATTTGTTGTTTCACAACAAATCTAAACCGTGCCTTTTATTTTTTATTTATTTTTTTGCGGTACGCGGGCCTGTCACTGCCGTGGCCTCTCCCGTTGCGGAGCACAGGCTCCGGTTGCGCAGGCTCAGTGGCCACGGCTTACGGGCCCAGCCACTCCGCGGCATGTGGGATCTTCCCGGATCGGGGCACGAACCCGAGTCTCTTGCTTCCGCAAGCGGACTCCCAACCACTGTGCCACCAGGTAAGCCCTAAAGCATGCCTTTTATTTATTTATTTTTTTTGCGGTACGCGGGCCTCTCACTGCCGTGGCCTCTCCCGTTGCGGAGCACAGGCTCCAGTTGCGCAGGCTCAGCGGCCACGGCTCACGGGCCCAGCCGCTCCGCGGCATGTGGGATCTTCCCGGAACGGGGCACGAACCCATGTCCCCTTCATCGACAGGCGGACTCTCAACCACTGCGCCACCAGGGAAGCCCTAGCATGCCTTTTAGATCACGCTCATAAAGTACACTTAAAGGAAGGGTCCCAGAGCCTTCTCAAGTGTTTTCCTGTGACAGGAGAGTAATTTAATTATAGATTAAAAGAACTATCATGTTTCACTCAGCTAAGGTTGTCTTAATGTTCCTGGACTTAACAATCTCTCCTTTCTCCAATGAGGTATTTCACTCAGCTAGCTGTAGCAAAGCATTCATTTGTTGTTATAAATAAATTACTTTAAACTGAGTTCCTGACATTGCCCTAGAAAATATTCCCCGCCCCCCGTCCCACACACACACAAAGTAAGCTACGTCTCAACTTATTTGCTCAGTAGAGGAAAAAAGGACTTTCTTTCTGTCAAGTAATTTGGTTCTTTTTCAGAACTGGGGCTGGGAGAATAAAAGCAACAGAAACTGGGGAAAAAATAAAGAGAAACAAAATTAAATTTGCTGTAGGAATAACTGAGCTTGACTTAAGGGACTGTGGGATAGAAACTTGCCAATGAAATTTTAGTTGTAGAAAACTACATATTGTACAAGCTTTACAGTTGACCTGTGTATCCAGAAACTACAGGGATTTACAGAGGCAAACCCTGCAACTAGGAAAACAGAAATGTTTACATTCAGTGTGTTGCTCCATCAAAGAACAAGGCAGGACAATAGTTTTGAAAGGGCATTTCACATGACACTGCCTGTATTTAGTTCCTGTGTCCGTTTCATTTTTTTAATCTGTAGAATGAGAATAAGAATAGTATCTAGGGTAAAATGCTCTGAGATTTAAATGAAGTAATCCACATGAGATGCCTAGCACAGTGCCAGGCACATAGTAAATTCTCTGTAAATATTATTAGCTCTGACTATCCTTATAAGCACCTCACCTTCAAGTCTGAAATTTTTGAATTATAAAATGGGAAGGTATTCATTCATTCTTTATTCAGTAAAGAGGTATGCTGTGCCTTCAAAAATAAGACCATAAAGAATGGTGAATGAGGAATAAAATATAGAAAAGGAATACATTTTTTTTTTCTAATGTTATGTGCTGAATTGTGGTGTACCAAAATATAAACTCAACCTCTCTAAATCAGTTGGCTGTTTCATAAGGATATGTCACAAGGAAGTCTGGATTACTACCAATTCATGACCTCCCTTCATTCATTTATCCCCCCACTAGCCCTTTATTCATACCTACCACATCTCAGACTAGTGCTAAGAGCTGAGAACACCAGGACTAAATAATACACAGTCTTCGACTTCAAGAAACTAGAGATCTCATGGTGTGAAAAGAGATGTCAAGGTAAATTTCAATTATCTGATGCAACATGTGCTCCATTGGAGGAGTAAACCCAATGCTGGATTTAAATTCAGGAATTGGATTTTGACGGGCAGGCAAACAAGGAAAGGCATTCTGAAGTGCACACACATGACCCAAGGAAGGAGGTGACAAACTGGGATCATATCAGGAAGGTGCTTCAGCGTCAAGTGAAGAAACTTGGACTTTTGAAAACTGGTAGCAACTGATGGGGGATTTTGAACAGGGAGTGACTTTGCAGCAGTAAGGAGAATGAACTAGGATAGGAAGAAAGTTGGAGATACCTATGATACACCTCTGCAAAAGAGACAAACCAGAAGGTGGTTGCAGTATTCCAGGTGATGGATAACTGGGTTCCAAATCCTGGAGGGAGATAAAACTACCAAAAAAAAAAATATATATATATATATATATCCTCAAAAATGAGTCAGTAGTACAACGTTCAGGAGCAAAGCCCCAAATATATTTCACTGGAAGAGAGAGTATCGCGTGATTTAGTGCTTATTGTGTTCCAGAGTTGAGGTTACTATATTCTGATATAAAACCATCAGTGCAAAAGTTTGATATAGATATTTAGAATTTGTTTGATTTGTAAACTAGCCTATAACTTAATGGATTTATCTTAGAGACAAGAATGACTTTTTGCTTTTAGTCAGGGTTTTTTGAACTCATATATGAAAGATGCCTTGATATAAAATCTATAATTTTTCACTTTATGCTCAGCTTTGTGGGCATGTATGTAAGATGGAAAACTGGGTGATCATATTGCAATGTATTTTCCCCTACATTTTTATGGAAAATGACCCATGATCTATTTGGGCTTACATGATTTTTTACTCATAAATATATATGAGGGTAACGCCTCAAAGCTCCTATTTAATGCATTTATGAAAAATGTTCACATTCTGGGAAGCCTTTCATTCAGGGCAGCTGCCTGGGAACACTTAACGATCTCTGAGAGGAAGCTTTGAACATGCATAGGTGCGTTATGAAATGATGCATTGTCCGACAACTAAAAATCAAACGTTCATCACAGTGGCATCATCATGTCAGAGGTATGAACTGGCCCTGCTATATTCAGGCTATAGAGCTTGGGAAGATTCTTTTATCTTTGTGAACACCTATTTCGTCATCTGTAAAATGGGGGTGCCATTCCTATTTTGTTAAGTTGTGGTGCAAGAAAAGCACTGAATAGGTAAATAATCAATTACAGGGACATTTCTTTCCCTCTATTCTCTTCTCTACTCAAATAACATATTACTTGGCAAGGTTAACTCTTGGTAGAACGCAGTTTAGTAGTATACTGCTTTCCAATTATTTAAGGACTATAATAAAGCGTTGATACCCAACTTGAACTTGCATCTGAATTGGCTTTTTAAACATTTAACTTATTTATATGTCATAAAGACTACTTGATTAAGGGACCCCCAAGTCATAATTCAGAGCTCTTGACATTGTCTACAGCTATTGGGATTCACCTGGCCATGGCCATGGTGGCTGACTACTCATATCAAATCAGAGCATGTGATGAGCAACAGTGGGATGCGATGGGCTAGAGAGAGTTTCCCAGGTGCAAGTGCTCTGGCTGTGGCCACTCTGGCTGATGGGTGAACATGGGTTGCAAGGATTCAAGCATCTCTACCCACAGTCTATTTGGGGGGAGGTAAAATGAAAAGATTAAGTTACAGGTATTTGGAGGAAGAAAAGTTTCAAAGGCGGTGACTACTGAGATGTCATTTAGCCAGGCTCTCAGCATCTGCAAGCTCTGTCTTGAGACAGCTGACTCTAGAACCCAGACTGGTGCTTTGGAAAACCTCTCACTGCCTCTAGGAGCAGCACTTGAATGTTTTGTACTGGGCACTACCAGCCTTAAGCATCCTCTACAACTTGGATACCACTAACCAGATGCTCTGAGCTTGAGGAGTGTAATTGAGATCACAGTGTCCTCATGTTTTTGTAGTTCTCAATGATTAGAAGTCACACTCTGTTCTCTGCAGAGATTGTCTGTCTTCCAGTATCAAATTTGGCCTCATCAACATTCAGCCTCAATTTTCTTCTCCATGGGGCCTTCTCAGAACACTCCTGCCTTCAGAAAGCTACCTATTCTCTGAAGTTCTGTTTTACACCAAATGTGTGCCATTATTAAACTTTCTTGTATTGCTGTAGAATTTTTCCCAAGTGTTGATCTTGTCCCCCTAAGCACATTGTAAGTGCTTTGGAGGTAGCATCATGTTTTATATTGCTAGGGCTTCACACCATTCGAACATGCAACTAACCAAGTACTAAAGAAATACTTAGAGATTCATTTACTGAACTGGAAATCTGAAACTGCTTATTCTGGACTTGTTGCTATGAATTTTTCAGTCTTGGGTTTTTTGAAGGAAAATACTGTACCTAGTATGCCTTTATCTTCTTTTCATTTCCTACCATGAACTATTAGAGTTTATGTCTCAAGTATTTAGTTCTGTCTGATATTCAATTCACGATTTATTTTAGAAAGAACGATATCGGGGAGAGAAAGTTGGCTTCTTGACTCCATTTTTCTGTCTTATATATTGGAATTTGTCCATGAGATATTGCTAAAGCAGGTAGAAGGGGGAGCAAGGACCTAACATTTGTGTTATTCCCTGGAACTGGGCAGGTTTAGGGTATAGATTAGCCTATCAGATGGATGTATGTCAGCATGATAAATGAAAACTAATATCCAAGGTTACAGCTATGACCACTGTTTCCTTAGGCCAAAGTTGAATCCAAGTTCAAGTTGAAGGTCTCCCTACAGGTAGAGAAGAGAGACACTATTCAAAATTACACAGACAGTTATATCTGGAAGGTCTTTCCGACTGTAGAAGGGTGAGGTCATCTTGCTGAGTGCTGGGCTGTAGATTTGGGGGAGGTCTGGAAAGACAAATGATGAGTATCAGTCTTCTTGAGGAAACACTGGAACTAAACATTGTTGGAAAAGTGATTTGGGATGAAGATTAAACAAGAAGCTTAGGCCTCAACAATGGAACACATAAATGGCCCAGTGGGACCAAGTGTATGTAGCCTGGGAGTGGGGGACATAGTGCATTTCTACATAGTGTCTTGTCATCAGAATGACTTTGGGGAGGGATCTGAGGTTGAGGGCACAGTCCTGGGTCATAGCATTCGCAGCCAGGCAGCCTATCAAGGACAGTGACACCTGACACTCAGGGTCAAGATGAGGGCATTGTTTGACTTAAAATATTTCAGGCCTTTTGTTTTGATTGGGGTGGGGTGGTGGGGAAGGTAGCCCTGGGCTTGCAGATAGAATTTTCCAGCAAACATTTGGAAAGACATGACAGGCAGGGGAAGGGAGATAAGATACCTGTCCTCTATTCAACCTGAAATGAGAAACAACCCAACCCCAAGTGGTTTTCTGATCTAATCAGATGAAATGCATAGGTGGTAATGGTCAGAAACATGAGCAAGGTTACATGATGTCTTAGTCGGGGTTTTATGAGAAGCAGGTACAAAGAAGGGATTTAAAAAAATGCCTGTGGGAACAGATGAGGAAGCAACTGGGAGAGGCTGGGAGAACTGTCAGATTATGATGTAAGTCTGACCACCAGTGAAGGAGAGAAGAAAGGAAAAAAGGAAAGAAAGTGGGATGGAAGCATCTTAGACTGCAGTCCATTTCTACCGAGTCCTGGAGCCAAACTCACCATTAGAAGAGTCTCCTGTCTACCAGGAATGGGTGGATGGAGGGCGGCACCAAGGTTGCTGCATAGGCAGCTGATCTGGGGAGAGGGTTTATTTGAGTAAAAGTAGTAGGTTCAGGAGGAAGAATTGGAGTCAAATGCAGATCTTGGGAGTTGTAGTTTTGTTCTTCATGGTCCAACCCTGGTGGAGAAAGGGCCTGCAACTAATTAGACAATTTGATGAAGGTATGTCATGTTCATCATTCAGGACTAAAATATATACATAAATGTAATATACTGCAATAAATGATAAGGCAGGTGGCTACAAGCCAGGAAGCAAGTTCTCTCCAGGAACCAAATCTTCCAGCACCTTGATCTTGGACTTTCTGGCCTCCAGAACTGTGAGAAATAAATATCTGTTGTTTAAGCCCCCCAGTCTATGGCATTTTCCTATAGCCTAATCAGATAAATACAAGTATTTAATAGAGAAAGCTCAAAGCCAAAATGAATGCACTTTTTTAGTTTTTATAGTGAGAAGCCTCTGAGAAATCAACATGCTGGAGGCTGCTGAGTCTTGATATGTTCCTTGTTCTGATTTTTGCTTTTCTTAATGGCTGGCTGGCTCTGAAGCTGGTCTATCAATCATGGTTCTTTGTTGCAAGCAACAGAAGCCTACTGGGTCAGAAAAAGCAAGGAAAGAAGATTTGGAGTAGCTCACCAAATCATTGAATAAGTTGGAAAGTTAGGTTCGAGGCCCTGAAATACTCCCTTAAACTCTATTACTCTGCTGAGAAACCACTCAAGCTGCCACTGAATACCAGGTGCTATGTTACCACTACAGTCGATGGAGCAGATGCTACTTCTTCATGGAGCCCAGTCCTACAACCACTGCTACTGCTATCACTGCCAGAGAGGAAAGGCAACTTCCCTCTTCTTTCTTTTTGTGTTACTAGCTCTGACTGGCAGAGCCTAACTTATGTGCTTATAGCTAGCTGCAAAGGAGGCTGGAAAAGTACTGAATATAGTCAGCACTTCTAGGGGGAGAAAGTCTGTGTGCCCTACCCAGATTCAAAAACTGGAGAATTCTTCAAAATGCATGATGAATGTCCACTAGAGTTGGGTGTGGTTTTTATCCTTGTCAACATTGCATCCTCAGTGACTAAAAGTGTAGCCTCAATAAATATTTCTTGAACAAATCAATGTTTATAGAGAAAGCACATCAATTCTAAACAATCCCAATTAATAATTAAAATAATGGAATGTTTTACCCCAACTTAGGTGTTCTATTCTTATATGATATGAGACTTCTGGGTGGAAATTAAAATTGACAATTTTATGGGACAATTATTAGCCAAAATTCTCATTGGACAGAATCTTTCTTCTTATCACTTGTTCCCAAAGATATTGGGTTTTCCAAATATCTTTGTTACTGGCTGTGGTTGATCCACTTAGCTAATTCTTGTTCATCCTTTCAGCTTCTGGTTCACTTGCTTTCATCCAGTGAAGCTCTATGCCTCATCGTTATCCTGCCCTTGACTTTATTCATGTCCCACTAGACTGTAATCTCTTTGAGGTCAGGAATTGTGTGTCTGGCTTGCTGTTATATGCAGCACCCAGTGCAATTCCTGGTGCTTATTATCCATTCAGTGCGTGCTTGCTGAACAAATGCATAAAATCATTGTCTATAGGCACTATGCTACATATAACAAATTGAGAAAATGATGAAATACATAGTTATTACAGATGTTCATGTGGTATAGAGCAGATCTAATTGTCCATTATGTGGTTTGGTTTCTGAAAATTTATTTTTTCGATCCTCTTCTGGAGTTCGATTCACATGCACACCTATTATGTGAATATATTCGTACCATCTCAGAGAGCCATAGCATGACAAAGAACATATAATGGTTGTCAATGTGTATTTCCCTTAAAAAAAACATTGATTATAAGCAATGTTTTTACATTGTTCATTTTATAAGCAATGCAGGAACTCTGCATTTAAATAGGAAAATTGAGTAACTTCTAAAATCCACACCTAAAGAATAGTCTTAAGGATGCTTCTTTATTCCTATATGTCACTTGGAGCCTCCAAATCAAGGTTGCCAGGATATTACTAACTGGGCTAGGATTTGTTTGGATGACTTAAGAGGAGTGTGTAGAAAAGGTAGAACAGTAGCGATTCAAATTAACCACATCATTAAATATTTTCTTCTGTCTGTCCCATATCTGTGACATCATGACTTTTTCCTCTTTACTCATTTCTTGTGGCAGTAGCTCTCCTGTTATGGCATCAGCACTGGGGCTAAATTTGAAGTGTATGATATCTGCTATTGGGGTGCGTTCACACTGCCCCCTACACTTTCTTTGGTCTTCTTCCTCATCTTTCTCATACTATTCCAAATATGTATCCATACACCACTGGCTTATGATTATGAATATCCACACCCGCTGGCTAAGAGAACCCTCACTTTGGCATCTCTCTAATACTTGGCATCCATGGACAGAGCTCTTATGCTGAATGCTTGTCGCTGTTCTCCAGAGTCCCCTATTCTGCAGGAAGCTGCTCTCAGCCAGCTGTCAAATTAGAAAGGAAATAATGAATCATTAGCTGAAAGATAAATATCTGATAAAGTCTAATGGGATGGCCTTTACAGTAGTGCTTACGTTTTCTTCTGCAAGTGATTATCTGGAAAAAAAAAAAAAAAGAATGGTCATATTTAAGGTCTAAGGTGCAGAATAGTAAAAATTTGGGGAACAAATAGAGCTTCCTGATGTCAAGAAGGCCACACCTAAGCTGCTTTACATTTTAGAACCATTCATGAACTTTTATGATGACCCAGTCAAAAAATAAAATAAAATAAAAATGAGTGAACATTTCAAAAAATTATTTGATTCAATTTTTTTGAGTGACTGGACAGCCATGGTCACATTAGTTGTGCATGTGAATACAAATTTAGTTGTTTCTTGGGAATTTCAAATTTAATTAAACATGAAGGGCTTCCCTGGGGGTGCAGTGGTTAAGAATCCGCCAGCCAATGCAGGGGACACGGGTTCGAGCCCTGGTCCGTGAAGATCCCACATGCCGCAGAGCAACTAAGCCCGTGCACCACAACTACTGAGCCTGGGCTCTAGAGCCTGTGAGCTACAAATACTGAGGCAGTGTGCCACAACTACTGAAGCCCGCGTGCTTAGAGCCCATGCTCTGCAACAAGAGAAGCCACCGCAATGAGAAGCCCGCGCACCACAATGAAGAGTAACCCCGGCTCTCCACAACTAGAGAAAGCCCACGCGCAGCGACGAAGACCCAATGCAGCCAAAAATAAATAAATAAAATAATTAAACATGAATACAATAAGCCTCAAAATCTTCATTTTATACGGACCTTTCTATCATTATAATAAGCAAATAGTCTCCTAGCAAAAAATGACTAAAAAACTCATAATTAAAGAACACAAATCTAATTTCCAAACTTCTAAATTAGCATTAAAATATTTCTTCTTCTTTTCTCCTTCATTCCCTGCTGCAAGGAGTTATTTAAAGCTAAACACAACATATCCACTCTCACAGCTCATATAACTTGCATGTAAATAGGGAATGTATTTCAACTTTTGACTTATAGATTCACCAAGTAAATGATGAACTTTTAATGATTTCAACACTAGCAAGGAAATGTCTTCACCATCGTAAATTGGTGTCATTGGAAAAACAATCCATTTTACATCTCAGTATTAGTAATATTACTTGCACTAATGTTATACTTTTTCATAAACTGAAGAAAGTGGCTTGTCTTAAGCTTATTATCAGATGCAAGTAAATTTTTTTTAACACCGAATATTGTTTACTATGTAATGTACATCCAGCTTGAAGCCTAGAAAAGAAAATCACTCATTAAAAGTGTCACTTGTTATGGCAGCAATAATCAATAGAGCATTAAATGTTACATTTTATTGCAATGAATGGGGAATAAACATGAAGAGCACAGTGCACAGCTTGTAAATGGTATGACTTGTAAATGTCAGCAAGAACTTATTTAACAGTAAAAGGCTATAAGAATTTGAAAAGGGAGTTTTAAAATTCTTCCTAGGCGGATGAGGTTTACATGAGGAAAGGGCAGCTATATATAGCATGCACACACACAGGTAACGTAAAACATGAATGGATAAAAAAGAACCAAACGCAGTTCTAATTGGAGTGTTCGTTATATTTGGTATTCTAGAAAATGCATGTACTGAAGGCCGCAAGTTTGGCATTATGAATATTTTATTGCATACCTTGTTTTATATTCACAGAAAACAGACTTTCTTTTCTCAGCATAAGCGATATATATGTATAGGTACAGAGAAAAGAGCAGCTGGTCGGTAAATGCAGTTGGGAATACATCATTCAGAAGGATTGCAATCTCTTTCTGGGAAATTGTCTAAAAATTTATCATATGCAACATTCAGCTGCGCAGAGTTTTCATCTCTCTACCCAACTGAGTTAAACTTGGCTTGATTGTTCTGAGTGCTGCTCTGTAAACCTGATAATCGATGGAGAAGGTTCTTAGTTTTCCAAACCCCACACATTGTATTTGCCGAGTTTCATGTAGGACCGTCAGGACATTTTGACATGGGAGGAGAAACAGTATTATATGATAATAGGAGCCCCCATAGCTTAAATCAACGGGGAAATGAACAGTATGGGTTTCAAAAAAATCTGAGAGATGGCCAGGCCATTTGAGCAGCAAAATTCTCTTTTAAGGGACTCGTTTCAGTTTCTCTCCAAGGATTTACTTCAAATTGAAAACATTAGAGAAACTCCATAGACAATATAAGTATTGTGTTCTGAATAGGCTATAGCAGTTAAACATGCAATATTATAACTTTTACAATACAAGTTTTAGTTAGCATTCTTCAGAAGAAAAATATTGAGATAAAGCCTGGGATAGCTTCTATTTCAAACAAAGAAAATTATTATAGTATCCAGGTCTTTTTTAGAGGTCAAAAGGAAATGAAGGAGAAAGTCATAAGCATGACATCTGCTCAGCTGCTAAGTACAATACTCCATAAACTTCCAAATACATCACCAAATTAGCAGCCCAACTTTCTATATGAATGGCTACAATAATTTAGTTTTTAAAAAATCATTGGTGAAGAATATTCCTTCCAACATAAAGACAGTATAGTTACTTTCTGTTTCTAGTAATTTCCAAAACAGGCTAGAGTTTTCTGGTTTTTTCCCCCCCACATTCCATAACTGAAAATGATAACAATAAAATAAAAAGTTTATTTTCATACAATGCCTAAAATTCAACAATAGCAAATTAAGAAAATACATAAAGCAAAGACAAGGTAGAAATAAGAAAATATTAGATGATAATAATAATGAAAATAATGCTATATGGTAGGCATTGTGTTACAAGTTTTATACATGTTTTATTAGTTTCCCCTTGCTGCTGTAACACATTACCACAAATAAGTGGCTTAAGCAACACCAACTTATTACCTTACAGTTCTGGAGGTCAGAAGTCTAAAATGGGTCAAAGGGCTGTGAACCTGCTGGAGGCTCTAGGGGGAAGTTTCCTTGCCTTTTCCAGATCCTAGAAGTTGCCCACATTTCTTGGCTCATGGCCCTGCATATGATTCTGACTTCTGCTTTCGCAATCACATCTTCTACTCTGAATTTGCCCCTCCGGCCACACCCTTATAAGGAAGGACCTTTGTGATTACATTGGGCTCACCTAGATAATCCAGGATACTTCACCCATCTTAAGATCCTTAACTTAATCACATCTGCAAAGTCCCTTTTTCTACGTAAAGTAACATATTCATAGGACATCTTTGGGGACAATTATTTTTCCTAACACACATGGAGATTATAGAAATGTTATATCATTTCTGGGCCTACTTATATCTACTAGTTGGTCTCTACCACCTATTGTTTTGAAACTCCTTTTCAACACTAGGGGAGAGGAGGTAGGCCAATTCAATTACTGCATATGCAGGGAACAGGAATGACATCATTTTATTAGGCTCTTCAAACCCCATCCATGCAAACCTTTCCTCAACAAATCTAACATACAGCAATGTTGATTCCAAATAGAAAAGGATTTGACTGTAATTCCCTTGTTTCTTGCAAAGGTGCAAATGAACTGTGAAATGGTGGGATTGTTGGGCAACATTTCTGAGAGCAAAAGAAGTTGGAGAATTGATCCAATGCAAGAAAATAAAACTATGATTACTCAGGGAGAATGTACTCCAACTTAAGGAACAATGGGATTATAACTGTTGTGTTATCTCCAAGAGGGAAGACCATCCAGTGGAATTACAGGGGAATCAGAGCCAGATGGTGTCCTTTGCCATACTGCCGACCATCTTACATTGGTGGCACTGTGCTTTCATTTAACTTTGAGAGAGTCATGGTGTTATGGTGTTTACTCCTCTTTTGGGGGGAAGAAACAAAGTAGAAAATTACTTAGGGGGAGCCTTTCTTGGGGTCTCATTTTCTCTTATCCTGTGTATAATGATATTTCACAGCAATGAAATTCTAAATACTCATGTATTAGAAGTATTATATACTTCATCACCTGCTGGACTGACCCACTGTGGTTCCTACTTCCACCAGATGATCCAGCCTCATGTTTTCAAACACAGGTCCGGTTGCTCACTGCTCAAAAATCAATACCTGAGAGAGAGAGAGAGAGAGAGAGGTGAAGGTTGATAGAAAGGAAAGCTGCTTTTAAACAGGTGTTGGCAATCTGAAGAGATGGTGGACTCAGTGTCTGCAACAAAACCAAGTCCAAAGGTTCTGCTCAGCCGTGAAAATATTTAAAGGGAAAAGGAGAAGTAATCTCAGGTAATCACTGAGACAGGGCATCTGTTCTCCATCTCCCACCATGTGCAGGCTTGTCCACTTCTTGTGATCTTTCTTTAGATGCTATCTTGTTCACGCAGTTTATTCACAGACTTTGTTCATGCAGTTTTTTCATGAGATTATGGAAGGGGAAGCTAGGGAAGAGATCTGGTCATTGGTTAATTACTTATTCTTCATTTCTACTTCTTTGATCTGTGGAAGGAACCAACAGGTTAGGCAAGGTATTGTGTGATCAAAAGATTTGAAAGGTGTGCTAAGGCCAGAGATGAGTAGAACATGGCGGTGCCTGATTTAAACGTTAGTTACAATGTAGTTTTGCTAAATTGACCAAAAAAAGGGGTTTCCTGCTGAGGGCAGTTTCTTGTGATGAGCTGCTTATACTAGGATCCTGATAACATCATGGGGTCCCGCTGCCTTCTGTTACTGAATGCACGTTTGTGTGCCCATCACATGGTGAGGCCAAGCAAACCAAAACATTGGAGTTTGGAGCAGAGATACGTTTATTGCAGGGCCACGCAAGGAGAACGGGTGGCTTGTGCCCAAGAAAACCCCAAACTCTCTGATGGTTTTTGGGAAAAGTTTTTATAGGCAAAATTTTGGGTGAGGGCTGTAAGGTGTGTGACTTTCTGGCGTTTGGCTGGTGGTGAGGTAACAGGGCAGTGCTCCAGGAATCTCATGCTCAGCCTGAAGTTGCCACCATCCTGGGTAGTGGTGTTAGTTCTGCAAAAGAACTCAGAGATATTGTTATGTATATTTCCTGAGGTGGAACCAGGACACCATGACCCTGACCCATAGCTGTACTATTGTTTCTTTCTTTTTTTATTCTTTTTTTTTTTTTTTTTTTGTGGTACATGGGCCTCTCACTATTGTGACCTCTCCAGTTGTGGAGCACAGGCTCCGGACGTGCAGGCTCATCGGCCATGGCTCATGGGCCCAGCCGCTCCACGGCATGTGGGATCTTCCCAGACCGGGGCATGAACCTGTGTCCCCTGCATCGGCAGGTGGACTGTCAACCACTGCGCCACCAGGGAAGCCCGGTAGTGGTTTATTGATGTTGTTAGTCCATGGAGTGTCTCACCACCAACTACTATTTAGCTTTTCATCAATTCCATTATAAGGGTAACCAATTCCTTGCTTTAAATTTCCTCATTTTATAATATCGATACTTTGAGTGGATTCTGCTTTTCTGGTTAGTATATTTTCCCTGTGGACTATTGCCATGGAGCCTTCCAACTTGTATTTTTTTCTTAAATCCCCAATCCATTCATTTTACTGTAAGTTCATTCATGTCACTGGCCTCTGTAAACCCTATATTAGCTTTTCACTGCCTTTGGAATTCAAGATGAACTGCTTAGCAAGTGTTGCAGGCCTGACCTACAACTTTTCAATCTCAGCTTGTACCACTCCTCTCCCACCCCTCCCTCAAATATTCCATAGCCCTGCTGGTTCTTTTTCTTTTACTGGAAATGACAAGACCTTTTTAACTTCAGAGCCTTGGTACATGCTGTTTCCTCTGCTTGAAGTATTGTTCCTTGCCTTAGTCCTGGCTGAGGGGATTTCAGCCTTTGGTTTACTTAAGAGTAAAGTTTGGACATCTTAGTTCAGAGACATTTCTTAATCCTAATGGATAAAAATAAATTGCATGAAGATCCTATCAACCTTTAACCCAGTCCCTTATTGTTAGGGCATTTGAACTAGTTTTTTTTTTGTGTGTGTGGTACACGGCCCTCTCACTTTTGTGGCCTCTCCCGTTGCGGAGCACAGGCTCCGGACGTGCAGGCTCAGTAGCCATGACTCACAGGCCCAGCCACTCCGCGGCATGTGGGATCTTCCTGGACTGGGGCACGAACCTGTGTCCCCTGCATCGGCAGGTGGACTCTCAACCACTGCGCCACCAGGGAAGCCCTGTGCTAGTTTTAATGATTAAAGAACAAAGGTGCAATGATCAAGCTTCAGACTAAATCCCTTCCTCACAGACCTTCTCTGATCACCAAGGCATGTCCTCTGGTTACTGGCTTTTAGTGAAGGTTGTTTTTTTTTTTTTTTTCTTCCTTGGATGTTATCACAATTTGTATTTATTTAGTCACTTATGAGTTCATTGGTTCAGTGTCTTTCTCCACTTTCTTCCACAGGCTGGAAGCCCCATGAATTTGGACACGTGCTGGCTCTGCCCATTATTTCCTCAGTACCCCAAATGGTATCTGACACAGACAAAATGTTCCATAGGTATATTTTGCAAAACAAAATTCAAATTTTATGGCAAGACAAGAAAAATTTAAAAACAAAAATATTTGTCTATCCTTTGGTCTCCTCTCTCCCCCACTGTGCATTGTGCATCCACCAAACTGAAACACAAGGGAAGGGAGCAGGGTACAACCTTTAAAAGAATGACATAGCCATAGGACATGATAAAAACTGGTTAGAACCAAGTAGGTCCAAGATGGCAGACAAGTTGACTTCCAGTAGACCTTGAGCCTCATTATATGCTCATTGTAATACATTAGCATCTAAATGACACACCCACCAGCACCATGACAGTTCTGAGTCCAACCATAATAGGTTAAAAAGAGGGTGGTGGTCCAATTCTTGGAAATTCCAGCCCCTTCCTTAAAATAATCGGAATAATCCTCCCACTCATTAGCCTATGAAATTTCCCAGCCCATAAAAACTAACCATGCCATATTTCCAGGCCTCTCACCTTCTGAGATGGCCCACACTCTGTCTGTGGGAGTGTGCTTCTCTTTAAATAAATCCAGTTCCTAACTATCACTCTGTCTCTTACTGAATTCTTTGTGCCATTTGACATCAAGAACCTGAGCTTCATTAAGTCCTGAGACTAGGTGTGTGATCTCAATTAAAAGACAGTGGGTTCAAGTCTCAATCTGAGGTCCACAGTTTCAAAACCTCCCAATCGGCAGAAATACCTACTCAACCACAAAGAGCAACACTCTCCCAGCACCAACAAGACAACTCCTTAAAGACAACGTTCCTTCTTGATCTTGTAAGGAGCCACTATAACCCATGACCTACTACTTGCTAGACTGTATAAACTGTCAATAATATGTAATTTAATGTACAGTCCTCTGTCTCAAAAACTTATATAAATATGCCTTGACTTCTAACAGGTGGAACAGTTCTAGGAGCTTTCTGAGAGCCTGTTCCCGGGTTATAATCCTCAACTTGGCTCAAATAAAATTTTCTATTTCTTTCTTAGATTGACTGATTACTTTTTCCTCAACATGTGAGCATGTGTTAAAGTTTATTTTTCAGCTAAATTAATAATTAGTTTGGATGTGAAGTTGAACACGCTCAAGAATAGCTCATGATTTTGCCCCTATTGGCTGGCATTTTTCTCACAGACCTGAGACAGGGTTTGATTTGTCTTCAGATTGCCTGAGCTGTGTGCTCTGCTTTTGCCTTGGTGCTTCTCTGAACGGTTGCATTTGCTACCTGTAGAAAGCAAAACAAAACCAGACAAAAGCTGGAACTAACTCTCTTTGAATAGAAAAATATCTTCTGGATTGAAAGAAAGACTCTTTTCAATAATCACCAGGAAAGCATATTTTCCTTAACCATTTCTGAAACTGAGCAGGACCCTGTGGGGCTCCTGGGCATGAAAGCCTTTCTGTGTCCCCTGTTTCTTATTTTTAGGGAATAAACTACAGCCTCCATGACCTTCCCTGAGTTCCAAAGGGCAGGTTCAAACAGTTGCTAATCAGAGAAGGGAGGGGATGTGGATATAAGGGAGGAGTAGTCAAGGAACGATAGTGCAGCCTTGGGACAGGATCCTGGTTCCACCTCAAGGGATACATACAACAAGATCTTTGAGCTCTTCTGCAGAACTAAAATCCCCAACAAATGGAAGATATTAACTACTTGATGAAGCATTCTTCACTCCAGAGAGAAGATCTCAGTTTGATAACCTCAAGAACCACAGAAGCTCATCAGGAGACCACCTGAGGCCAGATTAAATGAATGCAGGGCCTGCACACACACTGACCCTTATCAGCAACCTCACCCTTGAACCATTGCTATAAAACTCCTCACCAAATACCCCCGGGGTTGGGACTCACAGTTTTGAGGGCATGGGCCAACTGTGTCCCCCTTTGCTGGGCAAAGCAATAAAGCTATTCTTTTCTACTTCACCTAAAACTCTGTCTCCGAGATTTGATCTGGCACTAGTGCACAGAGCTGCGTTTTCGGCATCATTTCCATGATTCTTCCTCTTCTCAATAGTCTCTCTTTAAAATAGTTGACAATTGTGGTTGAAAGCGAGCACAGCAGACCAGATGCCACTGATGCAGAGCAAAGGGGGGTGTGGATGTGCAAGGGGGAGGCTTGTGTGCAGCTATGGCTCGGATGAAGAAACCATCAGTAGACTCTACATCAAAGGAAAGGTGCTATGATTCAGTCAAGAAATTCCATTTCAAATTAGATACATGAAATGACACCTTTAGGAATCATGTATGGTTTTATTTCTTGAAGATTTCCTTCCTTAAGCAGGAAAGACCAAATATACCATCATCTATAATTATCTACCTTTCTTTCTGTTTGAACAGTGCCTGGTTGCCTAGGAACTGGGTGACAGGTATGCCATAAATACATCTTCAAATCATCTTTTTTTTTTTCTGGATCAATTTTTTTTCCCACATTGCTTCTATTGTTATGAAGGTTCATTAAAATACATGCTCTATTGTGCATTTGTTTGCTTGGAATATGTAGAAACTGTGTATGACCAATTAAGTATGAATAAAATATTCTAGTTTTCCATTTGTTTTTCAGTTATTATTTGACAAAAGTTGGCTTCTGTGGAAAGCAGCTATTTATGTATCAAGAAAAAATACCCAGTTAAAAGGTGATTTATCTTGTATTCTATCAGCCAGAGCTTTTCTAACTGATAATTTCTCCCACACACAGTGCAATGAAAACTAATGTTTATAATAATTATACTGAACAAGTAGTAACCCTGAAACATCACAAAATTAACCAATTAATCCAATCCCCTAATTTAATGTACCAGGGAATGGAGCCTCCAAGGAATTATCCGCCCCCAACCCATGGTAAGTGATGGGGCTGCGACCAGAGTTTGAGTGTTCTGATACCCTTGCAAGGTAGTCAGTATCTCATTCTTTGCCTTGAATTTTCTTCCCTCCACAAATGTTGTCTCTTCTCAATTATTCTCAGTTGTCAATCCCTCAATTAAAACTAAAAGTTACCTCTATGATTTTTGAATGTCAAAAGCATTTTCATATCTACATCTTTTAATAGTCACAGAGATTGCTCATTTAATAAACTCTGATGACTAATCCTTTTCATACCTTCTGTATAATCAGAATCATCTATATTGAATATTACTTTTATTAAACCTTTTATTATTTTATACCTGCCTGCAAACACAATATATAGAAGCCTATATAAGTCAGGTAGGGAATAATCATGTAAACACTCATGGATTCACCATATAATGTAAGAACTAGCATCTACGCCCTTTCGTTGAAGCTACCTGCGTGTTCCTTTGTGTACCTCTTCCTTCTTAGTGTTAAGCATCTTTGTCATTCTTGAGTCTTCAAAAATTCCTAATCTGTATAGAGTATTTAATAACTCTGTCCAGTGCATTTAAACTGGAAAAATTTCCTTTATTATCCTGTATTCATGGATTAATTTATTCATTGGAACTACCATTCATTCAGCCTTTAATGAATACTGACGGTCCTGTGCCGGGGATAAGAAGTGATATTATACTACATTAAGTAATGTGATTTTATGCATTCTAGAATAGATGATATATATAATCAATTTCTTTATTTTTCTCAAGACATTTTAACTACTAACAAGGCCATAATGTGCAATAGGACATTATATATTTCTTTTGCCTTTAAGTAGTAATAATACCCATCAATGATTGAACATTTACTACATGCTAGACATTCCATGATTGCCATGTCTTTTACTTCTAATGTCAGATTATGAGGTTGTGTATAATTTGGGATATGTGAGTTGCTGTACCAAGCCCCCCCAAATCTCAGTGCTTATTTCCCTGTCTTCAAGCAGTGATTCTGGAACCTAGTGATTCCAGGCTTCTTCAAGCTAGTATCTCTACCATTTCTACCCTAAGCCTCCACTTCCTCCACTGGGTTATTTGCATGCAGCTGACTAACCAGTGAAGAAAAAATGTGGACAGCTCCTGGAATATTTCAGGACCCAAAACTAGGAATTGGCATACACCTTTTCTGCTCACATACCATTGGTCAGATTTAGGAATAGCATCAGTTTGATTCAAGGGGAACTGGGAAGTAGAGTCTACTTGTAGGCCCACAGGAAATGAAAGTGTTTGGAAAACTCATGGTATTCTCTCTGCCACAGTTAGGCACTATTATTATTCCCAGTGTACAGTTGAGAAAGATAAAACGACTTGCTCATGGTAGGCAAATTGTTGAGCTGAGTGTCTAACTCAGAGGCCACTCCCTTACTCACAACATAATACTGCCTCCTAGATAGAGCTTGGACAAATCCACGTTCATTACACCAGCACCCTTCACTGTTGTAACACAGTCCAGCCAATAGGGAAAACACGAATGCATTTCTTTTAGAAATCGAATGACTGCTTGCATATTGTTCTAAAAATAAAGCAGCATACTTACCTCTTGCCTTTTTTATATTCTGTGTAATTGACTTCCAAGCAAATAATTTGAGTGTTCATAAATCAGATGGAAACAAATTATTTGTTTTAACTACATGAGTTAAATTAATTATTATTAAGTTAAAATAATTATAACTAATTATTGGGTAATTTGAGCTTTTTCTGATTTTACTTTGTGGAATTTA
This sequence comes from Platanista minor, assembly GCA_004363435.1. Lineage (NCBI taxonomy): Eukaryota > Metazoa > Chordata > Mammalia > Artiodactyla > Platanistidae > Platanista > Platanista minor. The sequence goes on from RJWK010029989.1 coordinate 22,044, forward strand.
GAGTCAGAGGTAAATATAACCTCCCTTAGTGATGACTAAATTAAGATAAATTATGGCTGTCTCATCGTCATGGATAATTAGGCCATCTATATGAGGTGCTTCCAACTTTGAATTAATTAATTTAACACTTTCTTTGTAAAGTCTGCTAATGTTTTGCAATGACTTAGGACTAAATAAAACGATAGAGCAAAAAAATCTAATGTGTCATTTTCATGATATTGCCAGACACTTTGTTTCAATTTTGGTGCAAAGCTGATTTCTTACACTTAGTTGAATATATTTCAAAAGTAATCCCTCGGAGACCTTCAATGGCAGAGGAGTAAGACATGGAGATCACCTTCCTTCCCATATATACACCAGAAATACATCTACATGTGGAACAACTCCTACAGAACACCTACTGAGTGTTGTTAGAAGACCTCAGACCTCCCAAAAGGCAAGAAACTCCCCACGTACCTGGGTAGGGCAAAAGAAAAAAGAATAAACAGAGACAAAAGAATAGGGATGGGACCTGCACCAGTGGGAGCTGTGAAGGAGGAAAAGTTTCCACACACTAGGAAGTCCCTTCGCGGGCGGAGACTGTGGGTGGTGGAGGGGGGAAGCTTTGGAGTCACAGAGGAGAGAGCAGCAATAGGGGTACAGAGGGCAAAGCAGAGAGATTCCCAAATAGGGGATCATTGCCGACCAGCACTCAAGAGGCTTGCTGCTCCCCTGCCAGGGCAGGCGGGGGCTGGGAGCTGAGGCTCAGGCTTCGATTGGATCCCAGGGAGAGGACTGGGGTTGGCTGCATGAACGCTGCCTGAAGGGGGCTAGTGCGCCATGGCTAGCTGGGAGGGAGTCCAGGAAAAAGTCTGGAACTGCTTAAGAGACAAGAGACCATTGTTTCGGGGTGAGCTAGGAGAGGGGATTCAGAGCTCTGCCTAAACGAGCTCCAGAGATGGGCACGAGCCAAGGCTATCAATGCGGAACCCAGAGATGGGCGTGAGACACTAAGGTTGCTGCTGCAGCCACCAAGAAGCCTGTGTGCGAGCACAGGTCACTATCCACGCCGCCCCTCCTGGGAGCTTGTGCAGCCCGCCACTGCCAGGGTCCCGTGATCCAGGGACAACTTCCCCGGGAAAACGCATGGTGCGCCTCAGGCTGCTGCAATGTCATGCTGGCCTCTGCTGCCACAGACTCACCCTGCATCCGTACCCCTCCTTCCTCCGGGCCTGAGTGAGCCGGAGCCCCCGAATTAGCTGCTCCTTTAACCCCGTCCTGTCGGAGCAGGAACAGATGCCCTCAGGCGACCTACATGCAGAGGCGGGGTCAAATCCAAAGCTGAGCCCCAGGAGCTGTGTGAACAAAGAAGAGAAAGGGAAATCTCTCCCAGCAGCCTCAGGAGCAGTGGATTAAATCTCCACAATCAACTTGATGTACCCTGCATCTCTGGAATACCTAAATAGACAATGAATCATCCCAAAATTGAGGCGGTGGACTTTGGGAGCAAATGTAGACTTGGGGTTTGCTTCCTGCATCTGATTTGTTTCTCGTTTTATATTTATCTTAGTTTAATATTTAGAGTTTATTATCACTGGTAGCTTTATTTATTCATTTGGTTGCTCTCTTCCTTTTTTTTAATATATATATAGATATATATATATATTTTTTTCCTTTTTCTCTTTTTGTGAGTGTGTATGTGTATGCTTATTTGTGTGATTTTGTCTGTATAGCTTTGCACTTACAAGTTGTCCTAGGGTTCTATCTGTCTGATTTTTTTTAGTGTAGGTTTTAGTGCATGTTATCATTGGTAGATTTGTTTTTTGGTATGGTTGCTCTCTTCTTTCTTTCTTTTTATTACTTTTTAATTTTTTTACTTTTAATAATTTTTTTAATTTTAAATTTTAATAAATTTTTATAATTTTATTTTTCTTTCTTTTCTATTTTTTTTCTCAATTTTCTTCTGAGCTGTGTGGCTGAAAGGGTCTTGTTGCTCTGGCCAGGTGTCAGGCCTGGGCCTCTGAGGTGGGAGAGCTGAGTTCAGGACATTGGTCCACCAGAGACCTCCCAGCTCCATGTAATATCAAACAGCAAAAGCCCTCCCAGAGATCTCCATCTAAATGCTAAGACCCAGCTCCACTCAATGACCAGCAAGCTACAGTGCTGGACACCCTATGCCAAACAACTACCAAGACAGGAGCACAACTCCACCCATTAGCAGAGAGTCTGCCTAAAATCATAATAAGGTCACAGACACCCCAAAACACACACTGGGAAGCAGTCCTGCTCACCAGAAAGACAAGATACAGCCTTATCCACCAGAACACAGGCAAAAGTCCCCTCCACCAGGAAGCCTACACAACCCACTGAACCAACCTTAGGCACTGGGGACAGACATCAAAAAACAATGGGAGGGCTTCCCTGGTGGCGCAGTGGTTGAGAGTGTGCCTGCTGATGCAGGAGACACGGGTTCGTGCCCCAGTCTGGAAGGATCCCACATGCCGCGGAGCTGCTGGGCCTGTGAGCCATGGCCGCTGGGCCTGAGCGTCCAGAGCCTGTGCTCCGCAGCGGGAGAGGCCACAGCAGTGAGAGGCCCGCGTACCGCAAAAAAAAAAAAAAAAAAAAAAACAATGGGAATTACAAACCTGCAGCCTGTGAAAAGGAGACCCCCAAACACAGTAAGTTAAGCAACATGAGAAGACAGAGAAACACACAGCAGATGAAGGAGCAAGGTAAAAACCCACCAGACCAAACAAATGAAGTGGAAATAGGCAGTCTATCTAAAAAAGAATTCAGAGTAATGATAGTAAAGATGATCCAAAATCGTGGAAATAGATTGGAGAAAATACAAGAAACGTTTAACAAGGACCTAGAAGAACTAAAGAGCAAACAAACAGTATATATATATATATATATATATATATATATATATATATATATAT
>RJWK010029990.1:0-24964 GCA_004363435.1 Platanista minor
GGGGGGGGGGTGGAGATGAAAGGAGCCAGACTGAGGAGGTTCTTACACCCCAAGGCAAGGACAGAAGAACAGGTTTCATATTACGTGACTGTTACATTACCACACACACAAAAGATAAATAATAAAAGTAGGTTTATACCCATCTTACAGTCAAGCAAACAGCGGCTCAGGCAAATGACTGGGGCAAGACCACATCAGTAACTGGGAGAACCGGAATTCGAACCCAGACCATCCTGTTGCAAAAGCCTAGGCTGCTGCCTTCCCGCCAGAGCCTCCAGGGATTGGAGTTATGGAGAGGCCTTTGATTCTGTTTGTCCTGCCCTCCTCCCGCCCTATTTTTATGAATGAGAGCACCCAGGTCCTACAGGGGCCAGGCTTAGCCCCGTGGTTCCTTCTTCCTAATTTGACACCCCTGATATCCTCCTGATGTTCCCAATCCAGGAGCTGGTTAATAAGGCAGACTTTCATCTCCCTGTCCAACTTCCTGCCCTCCTACTTAGTGAGTCCTAGGCAGGGCCTAGGAATCTGTGTTTTTGGTGATCATTTTGGTGGTTCTGGGTCTGCCGTTTGCCCACAGGCATTTGGGGCCCATAAATGTTTCCCTCAAGCCTCTCACTGAGCCCCTTGTCGGCTGGCTTGCTCCCTTTACCCTCAGCTTACCCCCCATTCCCCTCCACTTGTGTGTACCCCAGGCCCTTCCTCTTCGGCGCCCCCTCTCTCAGAAAAGTGAAAACACATGGTTTCCTAGGCAACTGCATCCCTCCTCCCAGCTTACCCTGAGACCTCCCAGCGTCTCTCAACTGTTCAGAAGAATATTTCAAATACCAGCCTCCCCAGGCAGGGTCTGACAAAAGCTGAGTTCCCCTCAGAGCCTTCTGTCTGAGGGGCAATAGCTCTGCTCCCCTCGAACCTGGAGGCCAGGGGTCTCAGGGGCAAGTTCCAGACCATCGCCTGGGTTACCACCTAGGCCTGCTCTGCTCAGCCAAGAAGCTCATTACTATTTGGGCTTAGAGATCCCTTTAGATGGGGAGGCTAGAAAGGGAAGGGACTCACACAGATCACATGGCAGTAACGTGGTCTGAGTCAAGGAAGTAGGATGGATTGAGTACCTGCTACCTGCCAGGCACAGTGCTCGATGCTCTGGAGACATTAACTTATTATTCCTTCCTCTAACCCTTTGAGGTCAGTTTTATTCCCGTTTTATAATTGAGAAAACTGAGGCTCAGAGAGATGAATTACCTTGCCCTAGGTCACCCAGCAAATGAATGGCACAGCCATTTAGAGCCTGTTTCAGGAAGCCTGATCTGTCTCCCCAGTAAGCCTGATCTGTCTCCCCAGTGAGCCCGCGGTCTTAGCACTTGCTATTCTCCAGGCTGGGCAGGGGTCAGGGGAATGATGGGGCTGTGTGGATTCCTTCCTGATTATTATTTTTACATTTCCTTATTAGAAGATTTGGCTGATGTTCTTTGGGGGCTGGGCTCCCTATGAGTTTCTCTTTCCTGCCTTCTCTCAGCCTTGGGTCCCCTGGTCAATATTTCTCATCCCAAGACGTCTTTCACCAGGTGGGAAAGGATAGAGAGGCACATTTGTGCAATTTATGCTTTCTCTCTGGGCCTCAGTTTCCCCACTGGTAACGTGAGGGGAGGTTGGAAATAAGGACTTGGACGTTCCGTCCTAGCTCAGATATTCTTGGATTCTCACGTCAAGTGTATGCGTGTGATTGTGTGTATGATTGTAGGCAATTAGGTGGGTGTGTGTGATTATGTGAGTGGCTGTGTGTGGTTAGGTGTGTGATTGGATGTGGGGGATGGTGAGTATGTTGGTATAACTGCATGTGTGAAAGTAGATGGATGATGTGTGCATGATTGTGTCTGTGGGTGTGTGTGATTGGAGTGTGTGTGTCTGTGTGGGATTATATGGAGAAGGGTGATTATGAATGTGTATATGTGTATTCGGGGGTGAGTGGATGTGTGTAATTGTGTGTGTGCATGTATGTGGGTTGTGATATGTGGGTCTGGGTGCAATTTGCGTGTCTGTGAGTATGTTATTATGAGAGATTTATGTGTGTGTGTATGTGTGTGTGTGTGTGTGTGTGTATGTGTATGTGTGAGAGATCTGGAATGACTGTGTGTGTGTCATTGTGTGTACTGGAGGGCCATGAAGCCTCTACTAAGCCTGGTTGATCAGCACGTGGGGTGTGTATGACCCCTCCTCCTTGACCGCCCATGGGTGTAGTCGGGCCAGGTAGAGGAGGGGACCCCATAGTCACCCATGATGCCAGCATGGCACCAGAGCATATCCCTCTTGTAATCAGCTCCAGACACAGCAGCGTCACCGCCCTCTGATGGGAGGGCGCTGGAAACACATTCTGGCCCCAGCCAGGTCTCTTTGGGGGAAAAAACTAAAGGGGGAGGAAAAAATCCCCGAAAGGCAGATTTTTATTGAAGCATTTCGTGACATGCACACCAACTAATTGATTTCCTTATTAGTAGCAGATTTTTCTCCCAGCCTCTTCTGCCTGAACTTATAAAAACGAAGGGTGGAGAGCCAGCTCGGTACAGACCCAGGGCCAAGTTTCTCCCTGCATCCTCCTGTGGCCAGGGAGGCAGCAAGGGAGAGATGTTTGTTTGCTTTTCCAGGTCTAACTACAGGTAGAGGGGGCGGGATCACCTGTGGGATATGGTTTCAAAAGCCTGGGAAAACCCCCTTGCCATCCCTCAATTTCCTCTCCCACCTTTTTGGCCTGAAATCCCACCATTAGCGAATCATTCCATTTACTTTGGGCTTTCCTTCAGGTCAAAATGCAAAAGCGTGTGAGCAGGATCTTTGAGCACTCTTAGTTATCTACATGTAGTTCATGCTATGGGACTCTGGGAACCTCAGTTTTCTTATCTGTACAATGGGAGAATCCTATGATTGATGTTACAAGGTGCTTGTGGAGATAAAGATCGGATTTGTGACTCCCAAAGCTCTTGTAAATGTAAGTTGTTCCCATGATGATGACAGTGTAACACATACATCAGAGGCACAATTCAAGGCCTGGGAGTTCACAATGGGGGCATGGGTCTTGCATTTAGCAGAGGGAGAGGGGGTTGGGCAGCAGCTGAGTTCAGGTGAGGTCTCTTAGGAGACCTCTAACCAGAAAGCCAAAGCTACCTCTCTGTCTGGGCCTGTGACAGGTGGTCGCTCAAGCTTCATCTAAGGGTTAGTAAAAAGAGAAAGATGGACACTTTGCCCAAATGGTTCCAACTGATGCTTTAGGCAGCCACTGGTAACCCCATTTGTCAGAGGAGGAAACTGAGGCATAAGGTGGTTTACATAGACCAAAGAGCACATAACTATAAGGGGGCGGCAGGGATGTAAACCCAGCCCTGATGGGTTCTGGACATATATAATGCCTTTTATTCATTTAACATAAAAGTGCAGCCCTTTTCACTGAGGTAAAGATGGGAAAGACAGCCTGAACCCCTCTCCCCAGGATATCTCAAGGGACAGACAGATAAGGGAATAGGTGTTGGGGGTCATGATGTGACAAGTGCCACAATAGGGGTAAGCACGGCCACTGGAAAGGGCCCCTAATACTGGCTGGTGTAGTCATAGAGGGCTTCCTGGAAGGGGTGTCACCTTGAGTAGGCAGAGGGGATTGAACCTGCAGGGCTGACCTTCAGCTGGCTTGTGTGGGCATGGCCATACCAGTGGTTAAAATATTGATGCACTTATATATGTGTTGCAAATACATATGGTCCCCTTCCCTCCAGTGCTCAGGCTGCCTGGCCCCTCCCCCAGGCCCTAGACCTCCTCAGATCCAGAAACCTTAATGGCACATCCAGGACCCTGATAGAATGGTGGGTGACATTATGACTCTAAAGTCTCAGAGGGGGGCCCAAGGCCAGGCTGGTGTCCCTTGTTCTGATCTTGTTACAACCCTCTGGCATGGGGGCCGGGGGCGGGGAGGCAGTGGCTAGAAGCTGGAGGCCAGGCTGAGCAGACAGGCCTGCCGCTGGACACGTCCACTTGCATTCCACGTGGACTTCCTGGGAATGACCAGGGGCCTCTAAGCAGTTCCTGTTCCCAGCGGCTCACAGTCGCCAGGCCCAGGGAGACAAAACGTCCCTGAATGTGGTGGGGCAAGGAACAATATGGGGAGGGCGGAGTAGGGCCACAGGAAGTATGGCAGGGACAGCCGGGGAGCTGGCCGCAGGGCTGGGGGTGACTCAGGGACTTGTGACTTGATAAGGTAAGATGACTCCAAAGGAAATCAGCCGGAGTCCAGGGGGTGCCTAAATGGCCGACAGAACAAGATTTCTGGCACCTGTTCAGACATTAGTTCTTGAGTCCTCACATGTCTCCACACAGCAAAGGACCTTGAATACCATCCAACCAGACATGTTACAGTCATTGACCCTATCAGGTAGATATTAGGATCCCAACTTCACAGAAGAAGAAAGTGAGGCTCAGAGAGGTAAGATGACATTGCCCAGGTCACACAGGAGTGGCAGTGGAGCCAGGATGTGCACCAGACAACTGACTCCAGAGCTTGCGTGCCAAGCCAGGCTTCCTGGCAGCACTGCCCCCACTGCCCCCGCTGTCCCCAGGAGCCAGGCATGCCTGTACTGGAGCCCAGGGCCTCTTCCTGGGTCTTCACCTCCACAAAGCTACTACCCTCATCACACCCCCAACAAATAGGGCCACTTTGCCCTTAGAACTTAGAGCTTAAGAAAATGTTAGAAACTGGGGAAAAGAACATATCTTGGCTCTCAAATGCAACAAAACCCTGCAAATAAAATAAATAAGCACAGTAAAAATCATAATCACTATAGGATCTACTCATTTACTGTGCCTTATATGGAGTGTGTGGGATTTCCAAAATAAGAGTGCCTGGGGTTGAGAAAAGGCTTCAAAGGGCCCCTCAACCACTGGTCCTCCAACCCGTGTGTGTGTGTGTGTGTGTGTGTGTGTGTGTGTGTGTGTGTGTGCGCGCGCGCGCACAACACCCACAAGCTGTGCCTTGGGGGAGGGGGATGCTGTCAGCTCTTATCCTCGGAGCAGTAGTCATTTCACCTTTCTCAGCCTCTGCTTCCCATCCCCACCCCGCCCCAGTTTCTTTATTAGTAAAATAGGACTGCAATAACTAGCTCTTACTGGGGTGATGGGAGGGTTAAACATGATAAAGTGTGCAAGAGAGCCTGGCCACATAGTTGGGGCTCTGCTATTGTTCTTGCCTCCTCAGGCTGCCCTGCCCAATTTCAGGAAGTCTTTTTTGGCTGGAAACATCTTAGGATGAAAGAATGTTGGAGGAGAAAGCATTCGAGATAAGGCAGAGCCAGCCTCTCACGTGGGAGGGTGACTTCAGGAACTCAGAAGGCTCTGTATCTCCAGCTCAGATTCCCGCCGTTGCTCTGTGCTTAAACTCCGCCCTTCCAGCTTCAACCTCCAGCCTCAGGCTTTGATTAGGTTACAATGCACATCCCTCCTCCCCCTCCCCATCACGGTTCTAGAAGCAGAGTCCAGGTCAGACTTATCTCTGTGTTTCTTTCTTTCATGTTTTAAAAACAGCTCTGTTGAGATGTGGTTCACATGCAAGCAACTGCATGTACTTACAGTGTACAACGTGATAAGTTTTGACATATGTTTACAGTCATGAAACCATCTCCATAATCAAGAAAATGAACATGTCCATCACTGCCAAATGTTTCCTCCTGCCACTTTGTAATCTGTCCCTCTCTCCCTCTCTCCCCACCCACTACCTCAGTCCCCAGGCAACCACTGACCTGCTTCAAGTCACTTACATTAGTTTGCATTTTCAAGAATTTGTATATAAATGGAGTCAGACAGTATGTATTCTTGTGTGTAAGGCTTCTTCCACTCAGCACAAGTATTTTGAGACTCATCTATATTGTGTGTATATCAGTCGTTCATTCCTTTTTATTGTTGAGTGTTCCATTGAATGGATATCCCACAATTTGTTAATCCATCTGCTGATGGGCATTTGGGATGTTTCCACGTTTTTACTCTTATAAATAAAACTTCTGTGAACATTTGTGTTCAAGTCTTTGTATGAACATAAGCTTTCAGTACTCTTGGGTAAATACCCAAGGAATGGAAGGCTAAGTCATATAGTAGATGTATGTTCAACTTTTTAAAGAAACTGCTAAACTATTTTCCACTGAGGTTGTACTAGTTTCATTCCAACCAGCAGTGTAAAGAGAATCCCAGTTGTTCCACATCCTTGCCAACACTTGGTATGATTGGTCTTTTTTGTTTTAGACTTTCTAATAGGTGTGTAGTGATATCTCATTGTGGTTTTAACTTACATTTCCCTAGTGACTAATGATATTGAGCATCTTTTCATTTGCTTATTTGCTATCTGCATATCTTCTTTGGTGAAGTGTCTGTTCAGATCATTTGCTGATTTTTAAATTGGGTTGTTTATGTTCTCATTATTAAGTTTTGAGAGTTCTAGATATTCTGGGTATAAGTCCTTTATCAAATATCTGATTTGCAAGTGTTTTCTCCCAGGCTGTGGCTTATCTTTTCATTCTCTTACCAGTGCCTTTCAAAGAACAGAAGTTCTTACACTGATGAAGTTCAACTTATTTTTTCTTGTATCAATTGTGGTTTTTTTTTTGTGGTACGCGGGCCTCTCACTGTTGTGGCCTCTCCCGTTGCAGAGCACAGACTCCGGATGCGCAGGCTCAGCGGCCATGGCTCACGGGTCCAGCTCCTCTACGGCATGTGGGATCTTCCCGGACTGGGGCACGAACCCGCGTCCCCTGCATCGGCAGGCGGTCTCTCAACCACTGCGCCACCAGGGAAACCCTCAATTGTGTTTTGAATGAGTATCTAAGAAATCTTTGCCTAATCTAAGGTCACAAAGATTTTCTCCTATGTTTTCTTCTAAAGTTTTATAGGATTAAGTTTTACATTTAGGTCTGTGATCCATTTTGAGTTAGTTTTCATATATGGTGCAAGGTATGGATGAAAGTTCTGTTTTTATTTTTGCATATAGATATCCATTTATTCCGGTACCATTTGTTGAAAAGACTCTTGTTTCCCCATTGAATTATCTTGGAACATCAGGTCAATTGATTGTTTACATTCAGGTCTACTTCTGGATTCTATTCTGTTTCATTGATCTCTATCTTGAGGGCAATGCTACACTGTATTGATTACTGTGCAATAAGTCTTGAGGGAAGGCAGTGTAAATCCTCCAACTTTGTTTTCTTTTTCAAAATTGTCTTGGCTATTTTAGGTCCTTTGCATTTCCGTATGAATTTTAGAATCAGCTTGTCAATTTCAACAAAAAAAATGCCCTCTAGGGCTTCCCTGGTGGCGCAGTGGTTGAGAGTCCGCCTGCCGATGCAGGGGACGCGGGTTCGTGCCCCGGTCCGGGAAGATCCCACATGCCGCAGAGCGGCTGGGCCCGTGAGCCATGGCCGCTGAGCCTGCGCGTCCGGAGCCTGCGCTCCGCAATGGGAGAGGCCGCGACAGTGAGAGGCCCGCGTACCGCAAAAAAAAAAAAAAAAAAAAAAAAAAAATGCCTGCTAGAATTTTGATTGGGATTGCATTGAATATATGTCAATTTGGATAGAATTGACATCTTAGAAATGTTGAGTCTTCTGATACATGAAGATGGTATAGCTCTCCATTTGTTTATATATGCTTTAATTTCCTCTTAGCAATGTTTTGTATTTTTCACTCTACAGATCTTGCACAGCTTTTGTCAGATTTATCTGTATTTCATATTTTTAAATGCTGTTTTATGTTTAATTTAAAAAAATTTTTAATTGAAGTTTAATTGATTTATAGTGTTGTGCCAGTCTCTGCCCTATAGCAAAGTGACTCAGTTATACACATACAGACGTTCTTTTTTTTATATTCTTTTCCGTTATGGCTTATCACAGGATACTGAATATAGTTCCCTGTGCTATACAGTAGGACCTTGTTGTTTATCCATCCTATGTATATAATAGTTTACATCTGCTAATCCCAAACCCCCAGTCCTTCCCTCCCCTATTCCCCTCCCCTTGGCAACCACAAGTCTGTTCTCTATGTCTGTGAGTCTGTTTCTGTTTTGTAGATAGGTTCATTTGTGCCATATTTTAGATTCCACATATAAGTGATGTCATATGGTATTTGTCTTTCTCCTTCTGACTTACTTCACTTAGTATGATAGCTTCTAGTTGCATCCATGTTGCTGCAATTGCCATTATTTTGTTCTTTTTTATGGCTGAGTAGTATTCCATTGTATATATGTACCACAACTTCTTTATCCATTCATCAGTTGATGGACATTTAGGTTGTTTCCATATCTTGGCTATTGTGAATAGTGCTGCTATGAACATTGGGCTGCACGTATCTTTTTGAATTATAGCTTTGTCCAGGTGTGTGCCCGGGAGTGGGATTGCTGGATCATATGGTAATTCTATTTTTAGTTTTCTGAGGAAACTCCATACTGTTTTCCACGGTGGCTGCACCAACTTACATTCCCACCAACAATGTAGGAGGGTCCCCTTTTCTCCACACCTTCTCCAGCATTTGTTATTTGTAGACTTTTTAATGATGGCCATTCTGACTGGTGTGAGGTGATACCTCATTGTAGTTTTGATTTGTATTTCTCTAATAATTAGTGATGCTGAGCCTCTTTTCATGTGCCTACTGGCCATCTGTAAGTCTTCTTTAGAGAAATGTCTATTTAGGTCTTCTGACCGTTTTTCGATTGGGTTGTTTTTTTTTGTTTTGTTTTGTTTTGTTTTGTTTTGCTGTACGCGGGCCTCTCACTGTTATGGTCTCTCCCGTTGCGGAGCACAGGCTCCAGACGCACAGGCTCAGCGGCCATGGCTCACAGGCCCAGCCGCTCCGCGGCATGTGGGATCTTCCCGGACCGGGGCACGAACCCGTGTCCCCTGCATCGGCAGGCGGACTCTCAACCACTGCGCCACCAGGGAAGCCCGGGTTGTTTGGTATTTTTTGTTGTTAAGTTGTATGAGCTGTTTGGATATTTTGGAGATTAAGCCCTTGTCTGTCGCATCATTTGCAAATATTTTCTCCCATTCCATAGGTTGTCTTTTCATTTTTTTATGCTTTCCTTTGCTGTGCAAAAGCTTGGAAGTTTGATTAGGTCCCATTTGTTTATTTTTGTTTTTATTTCTGTTGCCTTGGGAGACTGACCTAAGAAAACATTGGTACGATTTATGTCAGAGAATGTTTAAACACTATTTTATTTTATTTATATTTCTTTCTTTCTTTCTTGGCCGCACTGTGCAGCTTGTGGGATTTTATCGATAGTTCCCCTACTAGGGATTGAACCTGGGCCCTCAGCAGTGAGAGCAAAGAGTCCTAACCACTGGACTGCCAGGGAATTCCCTTAAACGCTATTTTATGTAGTACTGTTTTTGTTTTCAATTTCAAATTCCGATTATTGACACTTTCACTTTAAAAAAAAAAAAATCCAGGAACTGAATTTACCCTGCCATCTGAAACAACCGAAAAACCAGACAAAGTATAGAAAATGACTCTCAAGATGTTGGATATAAGGCAATAGAGGACAGTGATGGAAAACAAATGAGATGAGCTATGATCGCCCCAGCTTACTTCCTAGAGAGCATTTCCATCCACAGCAAAGGGAGAGTGACTCATGTAGAGCCCAGAAGTCATCTTGAGAAGATGGAGCTGAGAGTCCAAAAAAGCCAAGGTAGCTAGAATTAGCAGGGAAAAATACTAGAGAGGAGAAAGCTACATAGGGAGAGAAAGTCAGAGTTCCCTGTAGTATTCAGTGTGAGAAAGGTACCCAAGGCCAGAAAAGAACCCCAAAAGGTTAGAGAGAGCAGTACATGGAGCTCTACAGGGCTCAGAATAGTGCCTATTTCCAAAATCAAGAGTGTAAAAGATCATAAGATGCCCATAACAGGACATCAGTTAGAGTGCTGTGAAAGGTCTCATTTCAGTAGTGGGGACACTTAACCCTGGACTAAATGCTACTTTTGTCCTGCGTAATGAAGCTTAAAATCAAAACCTAAAAACTCTTCAAACTTTTACCAGGGACTTCCCTGGTGGTCCAGTGGTAAAGAATCCACCTTCCAATGCAGGGGACACGGGTTCAATCCTTGGCCGGGGAACTAAGATCCCACATGCCGCGGGGCAACTAAGCCCTCATGCCACAACTACTGAGATCACACGCCTCAATGAGAGAGCCCACGTGTTCTGGAGCCCGCTCTCCACAACTACAGAGCCCACGTGCCCTGGAGCCCATGCGCCACAACTAGAGAGAGAAAACTCGCACACCACAACTAGAGAGAAGCCTGTGCACCACAATGAAAGATCACACATTCCTCAACGAAAGATCCTGTGTGCTGCAACTAAGACCCGACGCAGCCAAAAAAAATAATAAAGAAACAAAAAGATCCAACTCTTTCCAAGTAACTTAACCATGTCCCAGAACTAATCTCAAGAATAATTTTAGAAATACAAAAGGATTTTACCCTAAGAGGTAAAAGTCACAATGCTTAGCATCTCATCAAAATTACCAGGCATACAAAGAAGGAAAATCCAACACTCAGCGAAGAGGGGGTCACGGGACTTCCCTGGAAGTCCAGTGGTTAAGACTGCACACTCCCAATGCAGGGGGCATGGGTTTGATCCCTGGTCGGGGAACCAAGATCCTGCATGCTGCACGGTGTGGCAAAAAAACCAACCAACCAAACAAAAAAACCCCAAACAAAACAAAACCACAAAAAAACAAAAACAAAGAGAGTCATTAATGCATAATGAAGAAAGCGTATAAAAACAGGTATTACACTGGTATACCATAAGATCAAGAAGCTAACGACTGAACATGTTAATTAGAGACATATAGGACAAAAAAAATCCAAATCAAATTTCTAAAGATGAAAACCACAATGTGTGAGATGAGAAAAGTACTGTGTAAGCTTAAGGATAGACTAGATGGATGTTATAGAAGAAAAGAATAGTGAATTTGATGACATAGTTAAGGAAACTATCCAAAATGAAACACAGCAAGAAAAAGAATTAAGAACAGTAAATGGAGCATCAGTGAACTGTGGGGGTGATTTCAAGAAGCCAAATATACATGCAACTGAAATTTCTGAAGGAGAATAGAGAAGGAGACTGATAAATGATTTTAAAAAATAATGTCTGAAAATTTTCCAAATATGATGAAAACTCTAAACCTAGAGATCCAAGAAGTTCAAGAAAGTCCTGCAAAAGGAACATAAAGAAAACTAAACCAAAGCACATCAGAATCAAATTGCTTAAAACTAGTGATTAAGGGAAAAAATTATAAGCAGCCAGAGGAAAAAAAGACATATTACATACAGAGAAACAAAGCTAAGGATTACAGCAGATATTAAATTATGAATGATGCAAGACAGAAAACAGAGGAACATCTTCAAAGTATCAAAAGAAAAAAAACTCTACCCAGTGAAAACATCTTTCAAAAATAAAGATGAAGGAAAGACTTTTTATGACATGTAAAAGTAAAAAGAATTCATCACCAGTTATATGTCCTACAAGAATTTTTAAAAAGACGGAAAATGATGCCTGACAGACACCTAGATCTACACAAAGGATAAAGAGCACTGTAAATGGTAACTACAATTATTACTGCTTAATATATTTAAAATATAATTGAATATGAAGAGGAAAAATAATTACAACGTATTGTTGAATTTGTAACAAATTTAAGCAAAATATCTGACAACAATAGCACAAAGGCTTGGACAAATGTAATTATACTATTATAAGATTTGTGTACTCTAAAGTGGTACAGTATTATTCGAAGGTAGACTGTGATAAATTAAAGAGGTACACTAAAGAAACCACTAAAATGTCACACAAAAAGAGTTACATCTAATAAGCTAGCAAAGGAGATAAAATAGAACCATAAAAAACTACTTAGTTAATACACACAAAAAAAAAAAACAGAAAAGGGGAAAAAGGGGAAGAAGTAAGAGTTGGGACTATTAGAAAGCAAATAGCAAAATGATAGGTTTAAACCCAACCCTATCAATAGTCACATTGAATGTGATTAAATGTGAACACCCCAAATAAAGCCAGAGATTGTCAGATTGGATAAAAGAGAAAGATCCCCCCCAAACTATGTTTGTTACCCCAACTACTTTTTTTTTTTTTTTTTTTTGCGGTACGCGGGCCTCTCACTGTTGTGGCCTCTCCCGTTGCGGAGCACAGGCTCCGGACGCGCAGGCTCAGCGGCCATGGCTCACGGGCCCAGCCGCTCCGCGGCATGTGGGATCTTCCCGGACCGGGGCACGAACCCGTGTCCCCTGCATGGGCAGGCGGACTCTCAACCACTGCGCCACCAGGGAAGCCCCCACTGTTTAAATTTTTAAAAAAATAAGAAAAGAAAGAGCAAGACCCTACCATCTGAAACCCACTTTAAATACAAAGAAAAACATAGCTTAAAAGTAAAAGGGTAGGAACTTCCCTGGTGGTGCAGGGCTTAAGACTCTGCACTCCCAATGCAGGGGGCCCGGGTTCAATCCCTGATCAGGGAGCTAGATCCCATATGCATGCTGCAACTAAGAGTTTGCATGTCACAACTAAGGAACTGACAAACCACAACTAAGAAGGCTGCCTGTGAGCTGCAACTAAGGAGCCCGCCTGCTGCAACTAAGACCAGGACAACCAAATAAATAAATAAATAAATACTTTTTTTTTTTTTTTTTTAAAGTAAAAGGATAGAAAAATATATACTGGGTATATACTGGGACTTCCCTGGCGGTCCAGTGGTTAAGACTCTGCGCTTCCACTGCAAGGGCATGAGTTTGATCCCTGGTTGGGGAACTAAGATCCCACATGCCGTGTGGCCAAAACATCCACCCCCCCGACACACACACACACCCACACCCACACCATGCTAATACTAATCCAAAGAAAACTGAAGTGGCTATGTTAATATCAAACAAAGTAGATATCAGAGCAAAACAAATACCAGGGATAAGGAAGTTCACTTCATAATGATAAAGAGGTCAATTCATCACAGTAACATAACAGTCTTAAATATTTAGGCATCTAATAACCACATTTCAAAATATATGGAGCAAATAGTAGAACTGCAGGAAGATAAAGACAAATCCACAGTTATAGACAGATGCCAACACTCCTCTTTCAATAATTCATAGAACAAGTTGACAGAAAATCAGTGATATAGAATGATACAGAAGTTTTTAACAGCACTACCAACTAACTTGACCTAATTGAAATTTCTAAAACAATATATCCAACAACTGCAGAATACACATTCGTTTCAAGTACATACAGGACATTTATCCAGACACACCACACTCTGGGCCATTAAACAAGACTCAGTGAATTTAAAATGACTCAGGTCATACTATGTATGTTCTCTGATCACAGTGGAAGTACAGTTGACCCTTGGACAACAGGGATTTTAATTGTGTGAGTCCACTTATAAATGGATGTTTTTCGATGGTAAATGCTAAAGTACTACGTGATCTGTGGTCGGTTGAATCTGTGGATGCAGAATTGTGGATACAGAGGGCTGACTGTATAGTTACGTGTAGATTTCTGACTATGTAGAGGATTGTCACCCCTTACCCCTGCATTGTTCAAGGGTTAACTGTAATTAGAAATCAACAACAGAAAGATCTCTGGAAAATCCAATTATTAGAAACTAAGTAACATACTTCTAAATGAACCATGGGTCAAAGAAGAAAGCAAAGTTAAATTAAAAAGTATTTTGAACTGAATGTAAATGAAAACACAACATATCCAAATTTGTGGGATGTATCTAAGGCAGTATATAGAGGAAATTTTATAGCACTAACATGCCTCTATTAGGAAGAAAATGCCCTCAATCTATTACCTCAGTGTTTACCTTAAGGAACTAGAAGAACAAATGAAACTCAAAGTAGAAGAAGGAAAATAATAAGGATTTGAACAAAAACCAATAAACAGAAAAACAATAGATTAAAAATGATCAATACTAGAAATGAGCATCACAAATTCTACAGATATTAAAAGGATAATAAGGGAATATTATGTACAATACGTGACAATACACTTGACAACTTAGATGAAATGGACACATTTTTTTGAGAGACACAAACATCCAAAACTCATTCAAGAAGAAATAGGTAACCTTAATAGCCCAGTATGTATTAAAGACATTGAATTTGTAGTGAAAAAACCTTCTCACAAAGAAAACTCTAGGCCCAGGTGGCTTCACTGATGAATTCTACCAGACATTTAAGGAAGAAAGCATATAATTATACACAAAATCTCCTAGGAAACTGAAGAGGAGAGCTTATTTCCTAACCCATTCTATTAGGCCAGTATTACTATCTTACAAAAACCCAAGACATTACAAGAAAAAAAAAACTACAGACCAATATTCCTCATGAACATAGATGTAAAAATTAATAGCAAAATTTTAGCAATTGAATGTAGCAATATATGGAAAGGATAATACATTATATCAAGGGCAGTTTAATCCCAGGAATGCAAGGTTGGTGTACTATTAAGAAATCAACGTAATTCACCATATTAACAGACTAAAAGTGAAAAATCATGTGATCATTTTAATAAGTGCAGAAAAAGCATTTGACAAAATCCGACATCCACTCCTGATAAAAATTCTAAATAAATTAGGAATAAAGGGGAACTTCTCAACCTGATAAAGGGAATCTGTGAAAAATCCACAGCTAACATCTTAATAAAGTGAAAGACTGAATGCTTTCTCCCTAAGATCCCTAAGTCAGGATGAGGCTGTCTGCTGTCACCATTTCTATTCACTATTGTACTAGAGGTTCTAGCTAGTGTTGTCACGCAAGAAAAAGAAATAAAAAGCATCCATATTGGAAAGGAAGAATCCAGTTGGCTGCAGTGGACCACAGGCTTTTCCGGGTCTCTTGGGAGGGTGGCAATATATGTGTGTGTGTGTGTGTGTGTGTGTGTGTGTGTGTGTGCGTGCGCACATATATGTGCAAGCAGTGTTGTGTTGGCACATGTAGTGCCTTGCTTCTTTGAAATACCCCTCAAGACTGGGGAGCCGAAAAGCGAACACCAAGATTTGGCAGACTTGACTCATGCAAACCCCACAGTCTCTCTTGGTCTATCTTTTAAAAAATAATTCAAATGGCTTTTCCTTAATTTTATTTTATTGATTTTACCTAATAATATTTGTGCTATTTTAATAAAGAAGGCATATTTTAGGTAACTTATGCTCAACAAAGCATTATAGTGGGGGAGAAGGGTCATATTTATCTGATTTCCAGAACCGTGGCCACCTGGATGAGGCAAATACCCCACTGTGAGAAGCAAGGTTGCAGGAGAATGAGTACAGACTCAGAGCACGTGCACGTAGGTTGCATGTGAGATGCTGGGCCAGCTACCTTACTTTTCAAGCCTCACTTTTCTGCACTTTAAAATGGGGATGTGAATCTCTTCATGGCCTCCCACTGGGGATTAGTGAGCGATTGATAACAGGTGGAAATGCTCTGAGAGGCGGCTCCCTTCCTGTCACGTGGTCCACTGCAAGCCCTCAGCTGACCCCTTTGTGTCTCCTCTTTGTGGGTTGTGAGGGGTTTCTCTGAGGGAGTCCTACGCCCCCTGCCCCATCACTGGAGACTTTGAAGGAACTGGGGCTCAGGCTGTCCCGCTGCGCAGACTTTGGGGGCTGCTCCAATAATTTTACAGATATTTAGGGATGAGAAGTTGTTTTTTTTTTCCTACCCTGCCTGTGCTCTATAAACGGAAAAAGAAAGCCATGAGAGTACATCGATTTACAACATGTTTTGTTTTGTTATTTATTTATTTATTTATTTGGCTGCGTTGGGTCTTCACTGCTGTGGGTGGGCTTTTCTCTAGTTGCAGCGAGCGGGGGCTACTCTTTGTTGTGGCGCATGGGCTTCAGGGATGAGAAGTTTTGAGGAACAATCTGAGAAACACCTGTGAGGTAGGCAGAATAAAACCCCCTCTGCCACAAAATGTCCATGTCCTGATCCCCAGGACCTGTGAATTTGTTGGGTTACAAGGAAATGGGGAATTAAGGTTGCAGATGGAATTATGGTTACTAGCAGCTAACTTTAAGATGAGAAGATTATTCTCAATTATCTGGATGGGCCCAGTGTCATCACAAAAGTCCTTACAAGGGGAGGAGGGAGGCAGAAGAGAGTCAGAGAAAGAGATACGAAGAAGGAAGCAGAGTCAGGGTGGTACAATGCCAGGAGGACTGGGTCTGCTGTTGCTGGCTTTGAAGATGGAGGAAGAGGACATCAGCCAAGGAATACAGGAGGCCTCTAGAAGCTAGGAAAGGCATGGAAGTGACTTCTCCCCCAGCGTGCCCAGAAGGAACACCTTGATTTTAGAGACCCGTGTCAGACTCCTGACCTACTGTAACATAATAATTTGTGTTATTTAAAGCCCCTAAGTTTGCAGCAATTTTTCATGGCCGCAGCAGGAAACTAATATATCCCAGAAGCTCCTGCCCTGCCAGTGCTCTCCCCTGTACTGGAAACCCCAGCGGATTCAGAGGCACGGGCTCCATATGCCAGGCTTCAAGTCCACTAGTGCTCCGTATGCTCACTCTGAGGCCCTGTAGGCCTGTGGGTAATTGGGAAGAGATTTCTGGCCAGCCCATGGGGAGGCCAGAGTTCTACTCAGGGCCCCAGTGTGGAGCAGGCCTGCCAGCTGCTGCATGGGGAAAAGAGCACTGGCTTTGGAGTCTGGAGGACCTGAATCCAAATCCTGAATTTGCCTTTTACTAAGTGTGTGACTGTGGGCAAGACACCTAACCTTCTGCTGCTTCCGTTTCCTTATCTGTAAAATGGGGAGAGTGGTACATGCCTTATAAGATTATTAGAAAGATTAAATGAGTTCACACAGGTAAAATGCTTAGAACAGTGCCTGACACCTAATAAAATCTCAAAAAAATGTGAGTTATTGGGACTTGCCTTGTAGCGCAGTGGATAGTACTCTGCCCTCCCAATGCAGGGGGCCTGGGTTCGATCCCTGGTCAGAGAACTAGATCCCACATACATGCCACAACTAAGGAGCCTGCCTGCCACAACTAAGACCTGGTGCAACAACAAAAAAAAGAAAACACGAGTTATTATTAGTATTATTTTTGTTCAGATGACTATGACATAGTTGCTGTCTTTAGGTGGTGAACAATCCAGACACACTTGTGTGAGCTAACAAGTGCAAGGATGGGATGGGGAACACAAAGCAGGAGGGAGGGATTCTTTCTCTTGGGATCGGGGGTTCAGGAAAGGATAGAGGTCCACGGAGGCTTGAGCTGAGTTTCTCCATCTCACATCCACACTCGTGTTCCTTTAGTCATTCAACAAACCTTTAATGAATTCTTCTATGTCCCAGGCACTGTGCTGGGAGCGAGGGTTACAGCTGTGAATGAGACAAAGTCCTGCCTTCACACAGTAGACCTCACAATCTGATGGAGAACTCAGATAACAGAGACCAAGAAAGAAATGCAGAGTGTCAAGGGGACACAAATGCCATGATGAAAACCACAGAGGGTAAGCATTGGTGGGAGGTCTGCACAGAAAGCTTTTTTATACTGGATGGTGAAGGGACAGGCAAACCATTCAAATGGAATAAGAGTTGAATCCCAGAGTTTCATGTCCTAGCTCTGCCACTACCATGGGGCCTTGAATAAGCCACTTCTCTCTATGCCTCGGTTTGCTCACCTGCACAACAGGGATAAGAATAGTATTTCCCGGGCTTCTCTGGTGGCGCAGTGGTTGAGAGTCCGCCTGCCCATGCAGGGGACACGAGTTCGAGCCCCGGTCCGGGAAGATCCCACATGCCGTGGGGCAGCTGGGCCCGTGAGCCATGGCCGCTGAGCCTGCGCGTCCGGAGCCTGTGCTCCGCAGCGGGAGAGGCCACAACAGTGAGAAGCTCGCGTACCACAAAAAAAAAAAAAAAAAAAAAAAAAACTATTTACCTGTAGGGTTGTGGAGAGGATTAAAAGAGTTAATACATGTGAAGTGCCTAGAAAGTGCCTGGCACGTTAGTAAGGACTGCAAGTGTTTGCTTCTTCTCCTTCTACTTTAACAGCAAGGGTAAAGGCCGTGAGGTGGGAAAGGGCTTGTAATGTTCCAAGAAGAGCAAGGTCAGGAGTAAACAAGGGAAGTGTGGCAAAGGGATGGAGTTACGAAGGCAGGGGTATGGGTGGGCTGAGGCAGCTTCCTGCCGCCCCTCCACGGCCGGTCATTGTCCAGGTTCAAGTTTGTGGACCCCCTTACTGCTCAGAAGTCTGCCACGGCTCCCCAGTTGGCCCTCCATTTCCACGGTACCCAGCGCTCTGCACAGAAAGGTTCCTTGGGTACCTCCTCCCGGTCCACCCGGCCTAGACCCTTGAGAGAGTACAGCCATTGGGGCTGGAAGACAGGCTCCACATAATGGGGTCTCTTAGAGCGAGCGAGTGACAGCTAGTCACTGCCGACAGAATAAGAAGACAGAGCTGTGCTGTCTGCTCAGGACTGTTCTGCCTCTGCCCGGCGTCGGCGCAGCCCTCCTAACCCCGCCCACCCAGGTCCTGCCCCCACGTAGCCCCGCCCACGACTGGCCCCGCCTCCCCGCGGCCTCGTCCTACGCGGCTCCCGCTCCGCTGGGCTGGGTGAGTCAGGCTTAGGCAGCTGCCAGTATACTGACCCAGGACGGATAGGACTGGAGACTGCGAGGAGGAACAGGAAAGGGAGAAAGGGGTCCGGCCAGGTCGGGGAAGGAGCGCTGGACCGGAAGCCGGACAGCCGGGCTCCCCATGGGGGCATAATCTTGAAGGGCTCTGCTGTGTGGTCTAAGGGAACTTGCTGAACCTGTCTGGGCTGCATGCATTCAACGAAAATTTACTATAGACCAGGTGCCAGGTGCTGGGGATGTGGTAGTAAACAAGAGCCATGTGGTAATACAAGCCTTGGTGAAGAGTGTGATGGATCCCTGAATCACTGCTTTCCATCCTACTGACTGGGTAACTTAGGGCAAGATACTCAGCTTCTCTATATTTCCCTATCCTCATCTGTAACTGGGGAGTAAAACACCGACCTTCTAGGGTTGTGAGGGTTAAATGACTGTATACTTAGAAAGTCTTAGATATTGTGCCTATTAAGCACTCTTATTAAGAGCATAACAAGCTTCATTATTAGCTGTTGTTATCTGCACCCTCTTGGAGCTTATTCACTGACTTTTTTTATTCACTTTTAAAAATTTCCTTTTCATTATGAACTATTTAAGACATATAAAAAAGAGTAGAAACAGTGTCCCCATCACCCTATTTAAGAAATAAAGCATTATAAATACATTTTCTCTGCTTGACTTTAATCAGACCTTCATATCCCATGCCCTGGAAGCCTCCACCCCATCCTCTACACTGCTCACAGTTTGTGAGAGATCCAGATAATACACAGATCAGATCCTGCCATAACCCTGCTTGAAAACCTCCACTTAAGAAAGTAAAATCAAACACATCCGCTTGACATCCAGGCCGTTTGCTTCTGACCTGCCCCCACTGACCCTTCCTGTTTGAACTCTGCCGCCCAAAACCAGAATTCCCCTTAGCATTTCTTAAGTGTCCCTGCTCTTTGTATATGTTGGCCCCTCTGATGGGGTTCCTGTGTATTCCTTCTCTCTCCTTCACTCATTCCAGGAGAAGCAGCATCCTTTAGTCCCCCAAGGCTCCCTGAGCATTGTCCCACTGGGATGTACGTGTGTGTCTCCCCTAGGCTGTAAGCTCCTGGCAGCAGGTCCATGGCTGACTCATTTTCGTCTGCTCCTAGTAAAGGCAAGGCATGCACTGGACACCACAGTTGTAGTTGAGTGTGTTTGGGGCACTGTGCTAGGGTTCGGTTGGGGTGGTCATCCAGCGACTCCAGCCCCATGCTTTTCACGGGGAACTTACGGTCCATTAGCTTTGAAACCTCTGGGGAAGAATCCAGAGGTCCTCAAATGGGGGCCTAGTTTTAAAGAAACTGCAGCACAGTGTGATTTCCTGCAGTGCCCAACTTCCCCCTCCCAAGCCCCTTCCTACTCCTTCCCTCTTCCCCCTCAGTCCCTGTTTCCTCTCTCTGAGGACTAAGCGCTCCTCATGATGAGTGGATCATCCCCAGGGACGAAGATGTGAACTATTCAGTGACCATGTCATGGATCCAAGAGGCTTGTGGGTTTGGGGAAACCAAGTGGATGCCAAGCCTGGCTCCAGACAACCTAGGTTCTAGGATCAAAGAGGAGATGCTTCCAGAGTGGGGAACTCCTGGCCTGTTTTCATAATGTCAGGTGTATGTGCAATGCAGATTCTCTTCACAGAGAGAGGAGAGCCGAAGTCTCCATTGGAAGTAAGTTGGTAAGTGCACTCTGACTCTATAGGGAGGAAGCTGTGTGCCGAGCGGGGGTGTGGGGATGGCGGGGAGAAGAGGGACCCTTGCCTCTATGGACATTTTGAATTTTGTACTATGTTCACATCTGACCTATTTTTTTGTTTTTTTAAGGAAAACATATATTGGATGGTAATCAGAAGAGCTGGGTTCCAGTATTGCAAATACCAGTGACAAGCCCATTCACCTTGGTCTCTCTGAGCCTCACTTTTTTTTAACAACCCAGTTCTCAAGCTCAAAGAGTAGGCCCAAGGGAGACCTTTGTAAACTAGATGGGGCTGGGTGTACTTAATTATGATTTCCTCTTCACTCAGTTCATCTCAATAGACAATCACTGAGGCCTTCTGTATTGGCATAGTGTGTGGATCTCTGTATACAAGTTTGGGTGTGTATGTCTGGGCATGAGGGTCTGGGTCTGTGTGTGTGTCTGGACATGTCAGGGTGGTGTCTGAGGTGACTGTGAACTTGACTGTTACAGGGTCCCTGCCCCAAGGAACTCCTGGTACAGCAGGACAGGTGGCCAAGTGAACAACTCCCTCTGATGCTCCTGAACTCTGCTCAGGGCCAAATAAAGGGATGAAAAATGTGGGTGCATAGAAAAGGCAACATGAATTCAAGCAGGGGCCTTCGCCCTGGCTGTTCCCTTTGCTTGGAATCCTCTTCCTCGGAATCCTTAAGGTCGACCCCCTTACCGCCTTCAACTCTTTGAGCAAATGTCACCTTCTCGAGGGGGCCTACGTGACCACCCCATTTAAACAGCAACTCCACCCCACACTCCCCCAACCCATCCCTTTTTTTCTTTAACCAAAGCCCTTATTTTCAATGATAGTAAAGTTATCTATAATAAAACTTACTTAAAATGCCCTGTAGTTTACTGATTTGTTTTGTTTGTCTGTTTCCCTCGCTTCCTTCATTAGAGCGAAAACTCCGTGAGGGAAGGGACCCTGTCTGTTTTGTTCACTGCTGTCCCCCCAGTGCCTGGAAGAGTACTTGGTGCAGAGAAGACACTCAGTAAGTATCCGTGAGTAAGGTGGTGATAGGCTGGGTGTTCGGGGAAGGTGGCAGAGGGGCCATGGCCTTGCCTGGGGCAGTAGCCGGAGGTCTGAGGCTACAGCAGTGGACTAAAGGGCCACCTTGTGATGTGGGATCTGGAGGACATGTGGGTGGTGGAGGTGGGACACTCCGGTGGGCACAGGGAGAAGACATGGCCTGGAGGAAACCTGAGACATCTGGGGAGCCATTCTGTATGTCCCAACTTCCAGCTCAGTGTCCATCCCTTTCCTCTGTCACCCTGAGAATCAGAGCCTGTTGATGTGGGGGAGGGGAGGTTCGAGGGCCCAGCTGGTTTGTGGGGAAGGTGATGGTGGACCCATTCATGAGAATCAAAGGCCACCTGGAGGTCCCTTGGCTAGGAGAGGGTACCTGTTGGGGTGCAGGGGGTGCCTTTAGAAGGGAGAAGGCAGCAGAAGTCCCTGTGATGGTGATGGTGGCGGCTGGATTGTAGACTCAGTGAGAGCGGCCTTATCCCCCAGCCCCCAGCCCCTGGGGCTCCCAGGATTCTATCCTGACTCCTTGGACTGGGCTTGGGGCTGGTCCCAGCTGTGCCATGTCCTGACTGTGCAGCTTAGGCAAATCACTTCACCTCTCTGGGCCCTTCAGTTCCCTCCTCTGTCAAATGGGAATGATGGTCATACCAGTATTCCCCACGTCCAGTCAGTGGAGAAACTGAGGACATAATGGGTATGACTGTCCCGGATAAAATGAGCTGTTATTATTTTAAGGGACCGGGGGTTGCCTGAACCATAAGAACGCTACTACACTGTGCCTATGCAAGGTGACTTTCTCTGAGCCCTTACCAAGCCCAGTGCTAAGTGCTTTATGTGCATTAATTCTTTGACTGGAGTGTGGATTGGAAAAGATGGGGAAAACTATCATCAATATGTATGGTCTGTAAAGATGACGCTGATGAGGGGGCAGGAGGATAAAGATATCTTGCAAAGCAATGTAATGAGCAGAGTCAGCGGTCTTGGAGCTCCTGGGGGCTTTGCAGACTGTGCGCCCTGGCCCCTTGGCAACTTTGGGCCTTTGCTTCCTTTCTCTGAGTGGCTAACATCCTCAGAGCACAGGCATCCAGCCCCCCATCCTTAACCCCCAGCCCCTGGACGAGGTGTTTAGGCCCCAAGCCAGGACAGCCCCAAGATTCCTATTCTGGCACAGCTCGGCTGCAGCCCCAGGAGGGCAGCCAACAAGGGGCCCGGTGGCTTATCGCTGCGCAGTGACTCTCCAGCGGGCAGACTGTCTCCGCTGCCGCTGAGCCAAGCTGATAAAGATGACAGACCCTTGTATTTACAGTGGCTGGGAGAGTGGGGCCTCCTGGGGGCGGCCCCATCTCCTCTGGGAACAGACTGTCTGTTTGCTGAGATACCATCGCATTCCTACAGCCCCAGGGTGGATGAGGGTGGGATGGGGTGTGGAGATGGGAGAGAAGAGGACATATGACAGCTGCCGGCCCTCTGTTCCCCTGGGGCCCACACTGAGAAGGCTGACACTGGGTCTTTCGGTGGGTCTATGGTTTCCTGGTCTGATTGTTAAGCACTTCATAAAGGTCAATGATAGCCAACATGGGCATTTCTCTCTACAGTTTATAAAGTATTTTCTCAACATTTGTCTTTTTTGGTCTTCCAGATAACCTTCCATTTAGGTAGTTTGGGGTCATAAAGTTTCACAGAAGAAAGATGCCTAACAAGACTGGAGCAGAGGACCAGACATTGGGGCAGGGGCTCTGCATGACCCTCAGCTGACCAGGTCACCCCACAATAAAAGCCACCACTTACACAGCACTTGCTGTGTGGCAGTGACTATCAAAAGCACTTGAGATATGTTAACTCATTTAATCTTCACAACCGCCCTTATGAGGTAGGTACTATCATTATACGTTTTACAGATGAGGAAATTGAGGCAGACACAGGTTAAGTGACTTGCATAAGTCACACAGGCAGCAAGTAGGAGGGCTGGGATTTGAACCCCAGCAGTATGACTCCAGCATCTCCAATTTAACCACTGGACTACACTGCCAGCTTAAAGCCAGCTCATGATATGTATATGTCTCTACCCTGCTTACAAAGGCAGCAGGTGTTTACAACTGCAAAGGTGGCCTGGCCGAGGCAGGAACTGGCTTTGGAATTAGGCCTGTGTTCAACTTCCAGAACTGACATTAATGACCCCTGAGGCTGACCCTCGCTTCTCTGAGTCTCAGTTTCCTTCTGTGGAAAGTGGAAACAGGACCGGCCTTAGCAGTGGGTGTCAGAGATGTTGTATGTGAAGGGTCTGAGACATGGTAGATTTTCGTTAAATAACTACTCTTATTACTGTGACAGCTGAGGTGGGGAGGTGGCCTGCCCAAAGTTGAAACTTTAGCGGAGTATCATTTAAAAAGAGAGGCCCGACCACTCAGCTGTGGGAACGCAGAGGAGGGGATTGGGTGGCTTCACAGGACACACATATGGTTGGGACTCTGGCTTCAGAGTTGGACAGACTTGAGTCCAAATGCCAACATCCAGCCCTTACTTGCTGGGTAGACTTGTGGAATTGCTTAACTTCTTTGAGTCTGTAAAATGAGACCACTAATAGAACCTTCCTTATAGGGTTGTAAAGAGTGGATCAGATTGTTCAGGAAAAGAAGCGGTAGGTGCACTGACAGGTACGTGGTAAGTGCTCAATAAATACTGTTGCCATTATTGCTCCTGGGGGTGGGAGAGGGAGTGGTAGACAGAATAATGCTCCCCCGGACCAAAGATGTCCATGTCCTAATCCCTGGAACCTGTGACTGTGTTAGGTTACGTGGCACAGGGCAATTCAGGTTGCTGGTGGAATTAAGGTTGCTAATCAGCTGACCTTGAGATGGGGAGGTTATCCTGGATTATCACGGTAGGGCCAATGTCATCTCTAGGGTCCTTATAAGTGGAGGAAGGAGAGAGAGAGAGAGTCATTGTCAGAGTGATGTGAGTGACAAAGACTCCACCAGCCATTCTTGGCTTTGAAGATGGATGAAGGGGCCATGAACCAAGGAATGTGGGCTGCCTCTAGAAGCTGGAAAAGGCAAGAAAATGGATTCTCCCTTAGAGCGTCCAGAAGGTATGCAGCCCTGCCAGTGCTCTGATTTTAGCCCAGTGACATCCATTCTGGTTCAGACGTCCTGAACTATAAGGTAATAAAATTTGAGTTGTTTTAAGCCACTAAGTTTGCGGTAGTTTGTTATAGCAGCAAAAGGAAACTGATACAGGATGTGAGTTGGTCCTTGAAGACTGGCAGGATGTAATAGGCAGAGGTGGGGCTAGGACACACAGGAAGAGGAAACTGTACACCCAGTAGCCTTTTATTCTTTTTTCTTTTTTTTGTGGTACGCGGGCCTCTCACTGCTGTGGCCTCTCCCATTGCGGAGCACAGGCTCCAGACACGCAGGCTCAGCGGCCATGGCTCACGGGCCCAGCCGCTCCGCGGCATGTGGGATCTTCCCGGACCGGGGCGCGAACCCGTGTCCCCTGCATCGGCAGGTGGACTCTCAACCACTGCACCAC
>RJWK010029991.1:0-24964 GCA_004363435.1 Platanista minor
AAAAAAAAAAAAAAAAAAAAAAAAAAAAAAAAAAAAAAAAAAGAAAGAAAGAGGATAAAGTAAAATTAAGATAAAATAAAGTTATTAAAATAAAAAATAATTATTAAGAAAAAAATTTTTTTAAGTAAAAACCTAAAACAAACAAAAAAACACAAACAAATGGACAGACAAAACCCTAGGACAAATGGTGAAAGCAAAGCTATACAGACAAAGTCTCACAAAGAAGCATACACATATACACTCACAAAAAGAGAAAAAGGAGAAAAAATATATATATCGTTGCTCCCAAAGTCCACCTCCTCAATTTGGGATGATTCATTGTCTCTTCAGGCATTCCACAGATGCAGGGTACATCAAGTTGATTGTGGAGCTTTAATCCGCTGCTTCTGAGGATGCTGGGAGAAATTTCCCTTTTTCTTCTTTGTTTGCAGAGCTTCCAGGGGGTTCAGCTTCGGATTTGGATCCGCCTCTGCATGTAGGTCGCCTGAGGGCATCTGTTCTTCGCTCAGACAGGACAGGGTTAAAGGAGCAGCTGATTTGGCGGCTCTGGCTCACTCAGGCCTGGGGGTAGGGCCCTGTACCTTATTTTTAAATGTTTATTTATTTTATTTTATTTATCTTTGGCTGTGTTGGGTCTTTGTTTCTGTGCGTGGGCTTCCTCTAGTTGCGGCGAGCGGGGGCCACTCATCGCGGTGCGCGGGCCTTTCACTGTCGTGGCCTCATGTTGCGGAGCATAAGCTCCAGACGTGCAGGCTCAGTAGTTGTGGCTCACGGGCCTAGTTGCTCCGCGGCATGTGGGATCTTCCCAGACCAGGGCTCGAACCCGTGTCCCCTGCATTGGCAGGCAGATTCTCAACCGCTGCACCACCAGGGAAGCCCTGTACATTATGTTATACATTATAGTTTGTTCTTCTTAATCCCCTACCCCTATCTTGCCCCTACCCCCACTTCCCTCTCCCCATTGGTAACCACTAGTTTGTTCTCTAACTGAGTCTGTTTCTTTTTTTGTTATATTAACTAGTTTGTTGTATTTTTTAGATCCCGCATATAAGTGACATCATACATTATTTGTCTTTCTCTGTCTGACTTATTTCACTTATGGTAATACCCTCCAAGTCCATCCATGTTGCTGCCAACGGAAAAATTTAACTTTTTATGGCTGAGTAGTATTCCATTGTGTATATTATATGTAGCACCTCTTTATCCATTCATCTGTTGATAGACACTTAGGCTGCTTCCATAACCTGGTGATTGTAAATTATGCTGCTATGAACACTGGGTACGTGTATCTTTTCAAATTAGTGGGGTTTTTTTTAGGATATATACCCAGAAGAAGATTGCTGGGTCATACAGTAGGTCCATTTTTAGGTTTTTCAGAGATGTCCATACTGTTTTCCCCAGTGGCTGCACCAGTTTATATTCCCAACAAACGTTTCCCTTTTCTTCATATCCTCATCAACATTTGTTATTTGTGTTCTTTTTGATGATAGCCATCTGACAGGTGTGAGGTGGTATCTCATTGTGGTTTTGATTTGCATTTCCCTGATGATTAGTGATGTTGACCATCTTTTCATATGCCTGTTGGCCATCTGCATTTCCTCTTTGGAAAATTGTCTATTCAGTTCTTCTGCCGATTTTTTAATCGTGCATTTTAAAATTTGGTTATTTGTCATTTTGTTGTTGAGATGAAAGTGTTCTTTATATGTTCTGGATATTAGACCCTTATCAAATATACGATTTGCAAATTTCTTTTCCATTTTGTGGCTTGTCTTTCCACTTTCAAGTATCCTTCGATCCACAAAATCTTTAACTATGATGAAGTTCAATTTATTTTTTCTTTTGCTGCTTGTGCTTTAGATGTCTTATCTAAGAAACCATTACCTAATCAAAGGTCACCAAAAGTTATGACAGTGTTTTCTTTTACCTGTTATATAGTTTGGACTCTTGCATTTTAGTCTTTGATGTATTTTGAGCTATCGTTTGTACATGATGCAAGATAGGCCTCTTAGTTTCCTATGGCTTCCGTAACAAGTTATCACAAATTTAGGGGCTTAAAACAACAGAAATTTATTCTCTTATAGTTCTTGAGGCCAGATGCCTGAAACCAGTTTTACTGGGCCAGAATCAAGGTGGCCACAGGTGGTGTGCCCAGTGGAAGCTCAAGGACAGAGCCATTCTTGTCACCTCCACCTCTGGCATTTCTTGCTTGTGACTCCATCACTCCAATCTCTACCTTCATGGTCACATGCCTTCTACTCTTTTGACTGTGTCAAGTCTCCATCTGCCTCCTTTTTATAACGATACACGTGATTGCATTTTGGGCCACCCTAATAACCCATAATCCCCACATTTCAAAATCCTTAATCACACCTGCAAATACCCCTTTTCCAAATAAAGTCACATTAGCAAGTTCCTGTAAACAGGACTGGAATACCTTTGGGAATCATTATTCAGCTTATCACAGTAGGGGTACAACATCATTGTTTCTACATCCAGTTGTCTATCCGGCAATTTTTTTTTTTTTTTTTGAAAAAAGCTGTTAATTCCCTCATTGAATTGTTTTGTCACACTTGTTGACAATCAGTTGACCATAAATATATGTTTATTTTTTCTGATCCCTCAATTCTTTGATGTTTATTCTTACGTCAGTACCACACTTGTCTAGATTTGTATTCAATATTGAAATTTGTGACTGTGGATCTTCCAGTCGTGTTCTTCTTTTTCAAGATTTTTTGGCTATTCTAGGTCTCTTGCATTCCCTTCTGAATTTTTGGATCTGTTTGTAAATTTCTGTCAAACAGTCAGCTGGGATTTGATATACAAATTGCATGCAATCTATCAATTTGGGGACCATCACCATGTTGACAATATTAAATCTTCTAACTCATAAACATGGGGTCATTTCTTATTTACTTAGGTCTTCTAAAATTTCTTTCAATGATTTTAAGATCATGATCTGTAAGATTTTCAAAATCTTACACTTCTTTTGCTGAATTTATTCCTAAGCCTTTATTCATTTTAATGCTGTTTAAGTGGAATTTTTAATTTCATTTTTATTGTTCATGACTAACATACAGAAATACAACTGATTTTTGAATAATGTTCTTGTATCCTGCAAGCTTGCTGAACCTAGTTATTAGCTATAATACTTTTTTTGTGGATTCCTTAGGATTTTCATCATTCAAGATCATGTTGCCTGCAAACAGAGAGAGTTTTACTTCTTTCTTTACAATCTGGATGCATTTTATTTTCTTGCCCAATTACTCTAGCTAGAGCCTCCAGGGCAATGTTGAATAGAAGTGGAAGGAGTAGACATCCATGTCTTGTTCCTGATCTTAGGGAAAACGTTTTCAGAGTTTGACCAATAAGTATCAGGTATCAGGAGAATTGAGTGCTAATTGATTACTTGCTGTTCAGTGGTATGAAGCAGTCTGTAGCAGAGTCCAAATGAATAAATAATCAAATTCCAGTTATCAAGTAATGGAATGATAGTTTGCTCAGGAAGGTTCTGTTACCAAGCCATGTTAGTGACAGCTGCAAGAATACCTTTATGCTTTGGGAGGAAACAAGAGACATGGAAGCAAGGTATTTATCGCTATGTGATTACCCCATGACATATTTCTTCTACAAATGTTGATCTGCTGCCAGAAACTTCCTCAACCAAAGGAGGTGGAGGGAAAGGTTATCTTGGTTTGACAGATTTGGAAATGATGGCCCAGAGTGGCTTAGTGATACACTGGTAAGCTTGTTCGTTTCAACTCTGGATCCCCTCCTGGGACAAAACCTGGCAGCTTCCCAAGCTGCCTGCCTTCCACTGTGTTACAGCAACATATATTTATCTGGCTTTGGCTGTGCCTGGAGAGGAGGATAACAGCAGCTACCAGTGTTTTAAAATATGGTGCCAGGCCCTGTGTTTGACATACGTTATCTCATATTTTCCCCATAAATAATGCTGCATAGTGATTAAAACGATCCCCACTTTACAGATGAAGAAACTGAGGCTATGAACAGTTAAAGGACTTGACCATGTTGAACCTTCTTCTCTGATTCCCAAACTCTGTGAAAACTTTCTGCAGTTTCCTTAGCTAACACAATTGTTTTGATCTTCCTGGCAGTATTATTTTGTGCCAGAAGATAATGATGTCGTTCCTTGAAATTAGAACAGTCTCCAACACCATACGCAAAAATAAACTCAAAATGGATTAAAGACCTAAACGTAAGACTGGATACTATACAACTCTTAGAGGAAAACACAGGCAGAATGCTCTCTGACATAAATCGCAGCAAGATCTTTTTTGATCCACCTCCAAGAGTAATGAAAATAAAAACAAAAATAAACAAATGGGACTTAATTAAACTTAAAAGTTTTTGCACAGCAAAGAAAACCCTCAACAAAATGAAAAGAAAACCCACAGGATTGGAGAGGATATTTGCAAATGAAGCGACTGACAAGGGATGAACTGCCAAAATATACAAACGCCTCATGCCGCTCAATGTCAGTAAAACAAAAAACCCAATCAAAAAACGGGCAGAAGATCTAAATAGACATTTCTCTAAAGAAGATATACAGATGGCTAAAAAGCCCATGAAAAAAAGATGCTCAACATCACTAATTATTAGAGAAATGCACATCAAAACTACAATGAGGCATCATCTCACACTCGTCAGAATGGCCATTATCAAAAAAATCTATAAACAATAAGTGCTGGAGAGAGTGGAGAAAAGGGAACTCTCCTACACTGTTGGTGGGAATGTAAATTGGTACAGTCACCATGGAGAACAGTATGGAGATTCCTTAAAAAACTAAAAAATAGAGCTACCACATAATCCAGCAATCCCACTCCTGGGCATATACCTGGAGAAAACCATAATTCGAAAGGATACATGCACCCCAATGTTCATTGCAGCACTATTTACAATAGCCAGGTCATGGAAGTAAGCTAAATGTCCATCAACAGAGAACCGGATAAAGAAGATGTGATACATATATACAATGGAATATTACTCAGCCATAGAAAAGAACAAAATAATGTCATTTGCAGCGACATGGATGGACCTAGAGATTGTCATACTGAGTGAAGGTAAGTCAGACAGAGAAAGACAAATATCATATGATATCGCTTATATATGGAATCTAAAGAAATGGTACAAATGAACCTATTTACAAAACAGAAGTTGAGTCACATTTGTAGAAAACAAACTTGTGGTTACCAGGGGAGAAAGGGGGGGAAGGGATAAATTGGGAGATTTGGATTGACATATACACACTACTATATATAGAACAGGTAACTAATAAGAACCTACTGAATAGCACAGGGAACTCTATTCACTATTCAATAGCTGCCTATTTTTTTTGTTCTCTTTTCCCAGAGCATTGAATAGAGCTCAGAGTATTGAATATTCTATATGGGAAGAGAATCTAAAAAGAGCGGATATATGTGTATGTATAACTGACTCACTTTGCTGTACAGCAGAAACTAACACAACATTGTAAATCAACTATACTCCAAAAAAAAATTAATTAAGGGACTTCCCTGGTGGCACAGTGGTTAAGAATCCACCTGCCAATGCAAGGGACACGGGTTTGAGCCCTGGTCCGGGAAGATACCACATGCCATGGAGCAACTAATCCCGTGCAACACAACTACTGAGCCTGCACTGTAGAGCCTGTGAGCCTCAACTACTGAGCCCATTTGCTGCAACTACTGAAGCCTATGTGCCTGGAGTCCATGCTCCGCAGCAAGAGAAGCCACCGCAATGAGAAGCCCGTGCACTGAAACGAAGAGTAGCCTCCGCTCACCACAACTAGAGAAAGGCTGCAAGCAGCAGCGAAGACCCAAGGCAGCCAAAAAAAAAAAAAAAAAAAAAAAAAATTAATTAAAAAAAAAAGATAGTGATGTCACTCTTGCATACTGGTCAGTCTCTTGTGAGCCTGGGTAGCCTACATTAGGCTCTCAGAGCTAAATATATGAGTAAATTAAGTTGATAAAAAATGGTAGACTGTGGCTTCTTATAACCCACATGAATGAAATAGTTCTAAGGGGTCAAGAGCTGCCTAATTTTTGTTCTCTTTTCCCTCGAATACAGACAATAACTGCTGTGGGAGGTTCTCAGAGGCCAAATGCTGTGTAAGCTCAAAAGACCAAGTCACGGTAGGCAGAATTCTGAGATGGCACTCCAGGCCCCAGCTCAGAATCTTGCCCCTGGTACACACACCCTATATAATTTCTTCCCTCTGCATATGAAAAAGACCTGTGAATATAATGGGATATCACTCCTGTGATTAGATTATGTGTCAAAACTGAAGACTTTTTACAGATGTAATGAAGGCCCCAAGTCAGTTGGTTTTGAGTTAAGCAAAGAGAGGTTATCCTGTGTGGGCCTGACTTAATCAGGTAAGAGACCGTGAAAGAGATACTGGCCTGTTCTGAAAGGACAGATTCTCCTGCTGGCCTTGAAGAAGCAAGCTGCCATATTGTGAGAAGTCCACACAACAAGGAACTGCAGGCACTGAGAATGAACCCCAGTGGACATCTATTAAGAGAATAGGGACCTCAGTCCTACAACCACAAGGAACTCAATTCTGGCAACAACCAACTGAAGAATATCCTGAGCTCCAGAAAAGAATGTACCTCTGCCAACACCTGGATTGCAGCTTGGAGAGACCCTGAGCAGAGGACTCAGATAAGCCATGCTGGGACTCCTGACCCACTCAGACTGGGAAATCAGAAATGAGGGTTGTTTACAATCACTATGTTTGCATCTTTTTTGTTATGCAGCAACAGATAACGAATACAAAAGCCTTTCTGGAGGCGGGGTGTATTAACCAAGGCTCCCCAGAGAAAGTCCTACAATCTGTGGTAATCAAGCTGGAGAACCAGGAAAGATGGTGGTACAATGTAGTCTGAATCTGAAGGCCCAAGAACCAGGAAGGCTGATATCCCAGGGCAGGAAGAGATAAAGGTCTCTACTCAAACAGAGAGCAAGTTTGCCCTTCCTCCACCTTTTTGTTCTGATCAGGTCTGTAATGGATTGGATGATGCCCACCCACATTAGTGACAATCATCTTTATCCAGTCTATTGATTCAAGTGCTAATCTGTCCTGGAAACACCTTCACAGAGGATACCTGGAAATAATATTTTACCAGCTATTTGGCATCCCTTAGCACAGTCATGTTGACACATAAAATTAACCACCACAAATGGCTTTCTCCCTTCTCTCTTGTGCCTCTTCAAGCCCATTGTTCAAGCAGCAGCCAGAATGACCTTCCAAAACTGTACAGGAGATCATGTCTCTCTTAAAACTCTTTAATGGCCTCCTATTAATGAGAGCCAACTCTCAGCTCCCACCACAGCTTACAACAGAGTGTATGACACAGACCTCACAGTGCCATTTCCTCCCTGGGCCTACACTGCAACCTCCCAGGCCTTCTTTTACTTCCTAAAAGGCACCATCAGGTACTTTCCAAATCCAGAGCCTTCACATCGGCTCTTCCCTTCATCTGAAACACCCTTTACCACACTCTGAACCATCTCATACTCATCAGTCACGTCATTTTTTCATACTTTCCTACTTCCCTGGCTAAATTACAAGCCTTTATTTATAAGTCAGTTATTTTGCCCCAAAGATATGTAACCATGTTATTTGTTGGTGCATTTTAATTTTTATTGATTTTTTAATTGTTTTGCACTCAGGGAAAATACCCCAGTTTATTACATAAAGATAAATTTTATTTATGGACACAGAATCATATAGTCTGAATTAACAATAATAATACTTATTGTTGGAACTGTAATGAAATAGCTTATAAATGTCATGTAATTTCATTGAATGTCATTTTACTTACTTCAGACAGAAGCAGGGTTGAACTCAAGTGTGTCTGCCTCTAGAGCACAACCTCTTAATCACATTTAAAGCTTGGTTAAAGGGGGGTTGTATTTCAAATGATCATCTCATCCTCCTTCCCCTATTAGACCTTATGTTCCACGAGCGCCAGGCACATGTGTCTTTCATTTTGCACTTAACATCCAGAGTACTGAAATAGCAGTGGTGTGCAATTCATCAGTGCTCCTCACTGACACTACTGTTTCTCCTCCTCCAAGGACAAGACAGGACAGCTCTATCTCATCCCTGGAATCTATAGGTGGACATGGGGCTTTGGTGCAGTAAATGTCAGACAGTGTAGCAATTATTACTTCTGAGCAGAAGCTTTTAAGGACCAGTGTGTAAGTGTCCACGTTTCGCTCTCCCCTAGCAATGCATGATGATTTGGACCTACACTCTATAAGACAGTAGCCATTGGTTAATTGTGGCCACTGAAATTAAAATAATTAAAATTAAATAAAAGTAAAAATTCAGATCCTCAGTCACATTAGCCACTTTTCAAGTACTCAATTGCCACCTGTGACTAGTGGGTACCATTTTGGGCAGTGCAGATATAGACCATTCCCTTCATCACAGAGAGCTCTATTGGGACAGAGCTTCTATACATGCTCGAGACTGTTTCTGACCGAGGAAGCCACGGAGCAGAGCCACGAACTGACTCTAAAACACATGTTATATGAGTATGAAATAATGTGTGTTGTTATCAACCATTTATATTTTGGGCTTGTTTATTACTGCAGCAAAACCCAGCTTATCCTCACTGAGAAATGTAGTCATTAAGTAAGTCCATGCTTAATTATTTGATGACGCTTTTCTTCTGGGGGTTTTGGGTGAAGAAGAGGGAAGGGAAAACTTTTAAGGTAAGTCATCAACATAAGCAAAGGCTTGGATCTGGGAAATTAACAGGATCTCTAGGAGCAGCAGGGTTTATGTCAGGAAGCTTCAGATAAGAGATAGGCCGGGAGAGAAGTAGAGAAGCTAAGGGTAAGAATCAGTGCATAAAAAATGAGGAGGGGGGCTTCCCTGGTGGCGCAGTGGTTGAGAGTCCGCCTGCCGATGCAGGGGACGCGGGTTCATGCCCCGGTCCGGGAAGATCCCACATGCCGCGGAGCGGCTGGGCCCGTGAGCCATGGCCGCTGAGCCTGTGCGTCCCGAGCCTGTGCTCCGCAATGGGAGAGGCCACAACAGTGAGAGGCCCGCGTACCGCAAAACAAACAAAACAAAAAAAAAAAATGAGGAGGGGGTAGACCCCAAACCTGCATCTAACTCCTAGATCTACTAAGCAGTTATAACTTATGGAGCCTACAACTTGAAGTCCTGTCTGACACTGCTTTGTCCATTTAACTGTTAGAGCATAGACACTATAGTATGTTATCTCTCCAAGCCATGACATCTTTCTAATTAAGGTAACAAAACTACTTCAGAAAGTCAGTATTGATTTGCTGAGGAGAGCGTATATAAAGTCTCCTTTGTACCCAGGAGACTGCCCTTGTCATCCCAGAATTGTGGCTCAAGCCCACAGCTGAAGAAGAATCTGGAAGTATACTATATACTGAAGTCAGAGTGAAGAGGGCAGCTATTCCCCTGAAGCACTTGCTGAAGGGCACCACTGTAGAACTGGCCCCTTTTCTCTATCTCACCTCCACCCCCTTAATAAGACAAGTACAGCAAGAAGAGCTATTGGTGGCAGGGGGAGGGATAAATTAGGGGTATGGGATTAACATATACATACTACTCTATAGAAAATAACCAACATAGACCTCCTGTATAGCACAGAGAACTATACTCAATATTTTCTAATAACCTACAAGAGAAAAGAATCTGGAAAAAAGAAACATATCTATGTATGTACAACTGAATCATTTTGCTGCATACCTGAAACTAACACAACATCATAAACCAACTATACTTCAATAAGAAAAGCGAAAAAGGAAACCTTAAAACCAAACAACAACAACAAAAAACCAAACCAAAACAAAAAAGAGCTATTGCCTCTACTTCTCACCAGGGGGTCTGTGTTGGGAGATACTCTCCCTCTTTGGAGTCAAGAGACAGTCCTCCAGGAAAGTCACTTTTAAAGCTTGTGAGTGACAGAACTACTTTCTTTGTAGGTCAGGGACAGGTTAGAGACAGAAGATTCTCTCCTAACGTTGGTGAGATTCAGGTCTGGGGCACAGAGAGAAAAGCTGAGAATGAGATTTAAAAACAACCAGGACTGTGTCTCAACACAAATTGCAGAGACCATTGGAATAAGTAGAAAATAGCTCAAACTTGTGGAACTGGGCTTAGATACTAAAGGAGATGTTACTCAGCTGGGAAATACTAGAGGCAGTTTTACATATGTTCCTTGAAGGCTACTACTAGGAAAAAAGTTTTCCCTGAAAGTTACCCCAATAACTTGTGAGTCCTCAATAAGCCCATTTACACTAGGATGATGCTGGAGACACGGCAAGCCCTTATGATCTTCCCAGGCATTGCAGCTGAAAAAATGTTATAAAAATTGTCTCTTGATGGCTCTCCGTTCCCATTCTTTAAGCTCTGAGTGGATGAAACAAAGTTATCATTAAGAGAAAGTATGGGGGACAGAATTTGATATTCTTAGAGTATTTCTAGCTTTATAATTAATTCATGGATGAGAGAGCCATTATCTGATAGCATCCAGAAATGTGGAAACTATTCATTTTAGACAAGCACCCCAGGTCCTGTTATAGGTCTTGATTAAAATGAAAACTTACCAAGTTTTATTCCTCAGAATATGATAGCTTCACGGGCAATTGAAATCAGCTAGTTCCATTGCTGGGTTTCTAATTCCAGGGCTTATAATAATATTTTTTTGGAGTCCAGCATGACATAATGCTAGGACTCCTGGAGCTAGCAAAGATGATAAAGTGTTTTAGCCCCAGCAGGTGCTCTGCAAAATCCTTTATTAAAAAGAGCTGCCACACACAGGCTCAGACTGTGATGGATTGTGTGGAAATTCGGAGTGACACGCTATGAATTTACAACATTAAATTTTTCCCCCTAATTAAAGCAGTGGGAATGGCCTCCAAACAGAATCTGGCTAGAGCTGGACAAGAATGATTGTATTCCCTAAGACTCCAGAGGAAAGATTTTTATTTTTTAGTGATTTTTTAAATAAAAATTTAAAAAATCAGACATCATAACAGTATCTCTTTCTCTATATATGATACCTAAAGTAATTTCTAAAGTGAAAAATACACATGTGAAATTATTTTTATTTATGTTTTCATTACAATTCAGAAATTCTGTCTGATCAGAAAACTTATTGCATATAACATATTGTTAAAACCATAACAAAATTGTACTTTTCACTCAGAGGCAGGATTCTTGACCCGGTGTTTTCACAATGCGAGTGCCTGAATTAAACTATGAGCTGACAGCAAAAGATAACTGACATATTGAATTAAAAGCCTCTCTTTTATGTTAAACTTTGACTTCTATATCCAGCTTGATATGTGGACACTTTCCTTCTTTTTTATGTTTATAATTAGACTTGGTAATGTAGCTGTCCCGTTGATAGAGTAAACTCTTGTAACAGTAAGGGTGGCTGACTTCCAGACAGCCAAAGGACTCACAGAGTAATTCAGACTGTGCTGGTGTGTGCATTAGCAGTGACGAAGAAAAGCTCAACAAGCAATACCTTCCAACAGCTCCGTGACTGCTGGGGACGGTGTTGAAAGGCTTGATTTCATCTGCATGTTCTTGCATGGACGCAAATGAAGGTGTGTGCACGTCTCCGGGAGAAGGCATTTAATGAGCCACTACTACGATGCAAGAATAGATGAATGTATTTTTCAAAGGTTTTGGAAGAAACATAATGGGCGGCCAGGTACCCGTGCCAAGTAGATCGTGTCTGGGACAAAGAATTACTCAGAAACAATAACTTTACCCAAATGAAGAACAGACTCTGCGGTTAAACAAGATCACCTCCCCCCAAATTGTTAATCTCTTGATTGTCACTCAGGTTTTTCCCAGACGGGTCCATTTGGGGACACCTGAGTGTTTCCTTCATCCAGCAGATTTATAGCTTTTTCCCTTTCCTTCAGAACTCTGAGAAGAACATGAAGAGGAAAACACGCACTCTTACACATTTCCACCCACCCCAAACACATACAGCAGATTTTAATTTCTCACTGTTCCTTAAATACCTCTGTATTTCTCATCATGATAAATCTTTTATTTTAATGACCTTTCTCTACAAGGATGGACACCATCATTATTAATAGCATGGATTTCAGAGCCAGACATCTCCGTGGTTTCCTAGGTAGATGATCTTGGGCAAGTTATGGAACTAAGTCTCTTTTGCAAAAGTGGGATGTTAATAGTCACTATCCTCAAAGAGTTGTTCTGAAGATGAAGTGAATTTATGCATGTATACCTAGCACAGGGGATGTGCTTGCTAAATGTTAGCTCTGAGTATTTACCATCATTATAGTTGTTATCAATAAACTGAGACCTGAAATCACTCAAGCTAATAAAAAACTACATAAGCAGAATGCTGAAATTGGTAATTATAAAACGAGTTCAGGAGGGCTTCCCTGGTGGCACAGTGGTTGAGAGTCCGCCTGCCGACGCAGGGGACGCGGGTTCGTGCCCCGGTCCGGGAAGATCCCACATGCCGCGGAGCGGCTGGGCCCGTGAGCCATGGCCGCTGAGCCTGCGCGTCCGGAGCCTGTGCTCCGCGACGGGAGAGGCCGCAACGGTGAGAGGTCCGCGTACCACAAACAAACAAACAAACAAAAAACCTATTTCAGGAAAACAAGTAGAGGCTGCTGACTTTATTCTTATGCTCCTCTTTTCAACACTCTTATCATTAGGGATGGGTGACGTCAGAAAGAGAGGGCAAGAAAAATGGCAAGAAAGGAAAGGTGGAAAAGGGGAAAAAGTGAGAAGACATGGAGAAGAAATCCCAGAATGTAGGAAGGGAATAAGACAAAAGAAGCGGAGGTCCGTAATTCTAAGACTCCATTTTGATGTTCTCCCCAAACTCGCAGCTTCTCTGAGTGTTCCACTGATTTTAATAAAGCCCCAGATTCCTGTTCAGATGCTTTTGAAATCTTCTCCAAATACTTTCCATACACTATGATTTTAAGGTGTTACTCTCAGACCTGAAATATCCTTCTTGCTACCAAAACTCCATCTACCCACCAGTCTATTCTCTCCAAACCACTGTGACTTCTGAGTCCACACTCCATGGATGGCAAATAGAGTGCATCTCAGACAGCTTCTCCCATTGAGTGGTTATAGCCACTTGCATTGCTACGTTGAAAAGATTTCTGAGTCCCTGACTGGGTACAGCAGGCAAGAGTGCTATGACATGTTATGTCGGCCTCAAGCATGGGAGTGGGGAGTGGAGGTGAGACTGTCATGTATTACTGTCCCTCTTGTGACTTTTACCATCCATTATCATCACCTTAATTGGTTATAAATCCCATCCTGCCTTGAGATCACTCCTGTATAATGATCATTTCACCTATCCCCCAAACTTTCAGAGGAATTCACAGAAGTTTTTTTCTCCCCTCTATGAACAGTTCCACAGGAATGCTTTGCATGCTGTAAATACTTGGTAATTATACGCTGAGTGATTGACACCCAGGAGCAGAAATTAAGGTGTTTGAGTAGAGGCAGCCACATGACATTTCTTCCTTTCCTCTAGTA
This sequence comes from Platanista minor, assembly GCA_004363435.1. Taxonomy (NCBI): domain Eukaryota; kingdom Metazoa; phylum Chordata; class Mammalia; order Artiodactyla; family Platanistidae; genus Platanista; species Platanista minor. The sequence goes on from RJWK010029991.1 coordinate 13,565, forward strand.
TTTTTTTCTCTCAACACCCAGAATATAAAACCTTACCAGCTCCCTTGGTACCTTTCAAAGGAAGACACTCATACATACCGTGTACATGCAAAGAAAGCTGCGTCTGCCACATTCTGCAGAATTAGCTCCTGGAACACAGAATTACTGATTCTGAACAGCTCAGTATTATTTACTCTGTCCTGCAAGCCATTGGGAATGGCAGGCTGGACACAGTAGACCTCTTGAAAGGGAAGTTACAGCCACTCGTCTCCAGAGGAACCACACTGAAAGGTGTTCAAAAGCCAGGCTGACAAGAGCTGAGGCTTGGCAAGAATCACAGCTACCTTGGAAAGCAAGCGACTGCTCACAGCGGTGCCACCTAACTCTCTTTATCCGCCACTGCTTCTCTCACTGGGTTCAATGAAAAACCACAGGGAACCAACATGGTACGGGCATGCTGACAGCAAGTCAGAATAACTGTGACAACTTTCAGGCTGCCTGGATGTAGATGAGAGAGATAGGCTCTATGCTTGGGTTCAAAGAGTGATATGAGAGTGAGTGAGTGAGTGAGAGAGAGAGAGAAAGAGAGAGAGAGAGCGTGTGTGTGCGTGCGTGCGTGCGTGTGTGCGTGTGTGTAGCAGTGAAAGTACAGATGGGACCAGCTCAGCCACCTCATTTTCTCAGGACTCTTGCCAATTTAGATCAAGCCAGAGAGGTACGCACCATCAAATATGTATCTGAGATGTTGCTTGGGTAGCTCTGACAAGGGCCAAGAGCTAGAGAAATATGGATGGCCACACTTAAAGGATATGAAGGGGATTTAAATTCTTCAGACCAGATAAGGGTTTCTCATCCTTGGCACTACTGCCAGTTTTGGACAATTCTTTGTTAGAGTGAGGGCTGGCTGGTGCGTTGTAGAACACTGAACAGTATCTCTGGCCTCTCTACCCACTGGATGCCAGTAGTACCCATCCCTTAGTGGTGATAACCACAAGTGTCTCCAGATGTTGCCAAATGTTACCTGGTGGAGAAAAATCACCCCTGTTGGGAAAAAGTGGATCAATTGTTCTCTTTTAGTTACCCAACAGTTAGAGAGACATCAAATCAACACAGGATCCCTTGGTGATAGTTTCATAAATTATATACATGTACCTTGCATTTTATCACTCAGGACTGCCTTAAGAGAAATTTCTTTCTGTTCCAAGCAGCTATTGTGTTAAAAATGTCTTTAATGTATTAAATACTTGCACAGAACATAACATCTTAATTTTGAAGTATTATCAGCCTACATTAGTCAGAGCATTTTCATGCAGATAGAAATATATAACCAAAACAAAGAAGTTATAACCATAAATCATGGCAAAGCTGGCACTATAACTAAATTGGAAATGAGTTTACAAAATAAATGAAAACACAGAAACATATTATAGAAAAAGTGTGTCCCTTACTGCATTCTTTTTGGGATTGTTATAAATTGGAAAGAAAAGAGAAATGAGTACAGTGGGAGTTAGATTACAACACATTCCACCTGTCAAAATACACTAACACAAATAGATCTATGAGCAGGTGTAGCCAACTGCTGTTATCATTAATCTGGATTTATAAACATCTTGACTTTCTAATGAAAAGGTGAAGAAAAATAAATGAAATCCTCATCAGTTGTAATTGAATGACAAAGCAAAGTTAAGGTCACAGTGTATCACTAGCTTTCAATCAAAATCTTTATACCTTTCATTATTAGACATTCCTTCTATTTGTTTAAGAGTTGGCTGCTATTGATTAACTTAGTAGATAAACATGATGTGAAAAAGCACAAAGAGAGACATAGGACTTTAAGGAAGCTTTCTAGTTCTGATGTACTTTCTTCAGTACAAAAACAAGTATTTAGTCAAATTGTTTTTGCCAAGTAAACTGACTGTTAATTTAGCAGATTCAAGGCTTGAATGAGGGTTGATTCAAGTATAGTTCTTATCACTTAAAAAAAAGAAAAAGAAAAACACACAAAGTCACCTGGACATTATACTGAGATTGGATAATTTAACTGGGTAAGTAGCAATTCTATCAATTTCAATCATTACATTGTTCTTGCCCATTCTAAAATCAAGGACATTTTTTAATCTAAGTTAAATGTATTCTTAAACTCCCAACACTTCTCTTGTGCTCGCACTTGAAGTCTTTAGTTCTTTTTCATTGTAAGGGAAAAGCTTCCCACTTTACCTGATGAGGTATTTGGTATTTTGCTTGATAACCAGGCATCAGCAATAGAAGAAAATAATCCCTGCAACATACTGGTAATCTGTTTATGCTTTTATTACTAAAGAGCATCCCTTGTTTGCTGAAGTATCTCCCCTTCCTCCATTCCAAGTACCAGTGTGTGAAACTGGTACTGGTGAACTCTGCTCTGTTTACAAAAATGCAACTGGCTAGTCCAGTTCAACTGCTAACGTGCTTGTGAAAATGCATTTTATTTTGCTGACTGATGTTAATGTCTTCCATGAGTCTTTGCACATGATCAAATGACTGGAGTTAAAAACCGAGGGCATTCCTCCAGACTCAGCTCAAAAATACTGTTGCTACAAACCACCAAAGGAAGTGAGCTCATCCTTCCTCCCTCCTGTAGCATTTTGAATACAACTCCTGTTAGCATTTAGCCCACGGTACTAGGACTATTTATCTTCATGTCTTTCTCCCCTAACAGGCTGTCAACTACTTGAGAGCAATGAATATATCTTATTCATTGGGGTGTCTCTCAGAGATTTCCTAAGAGTGAGCATGACTGTAGTAACTTGTCTAGTGCCCGTCTTCCCTGGGCAAGGTAGCAGACATCGATATTAATAACTTGTAACCTACATGGTACTTAAAGTTTGCTAGGTGGTGTGCAAAATGTGTTGTTACAATTAATGTTATTCTATTTAATACAACAACATGTGAGGTAAATACAACTGTAAGCTTCATGTTATTATTGAGAAACGACGAGAGAAATTAAGTCACTTGCCTAAAGTAATCCAGCCACTAAGTGACAGGGCTAAGATTTGAACCCATGAAGTCTGGCTCCAGAGGCAATTATGCTTCATCATTACATTATCCTGCCTATGAGGGCCCACAACAATATTTGGTAAATGTATACAAGAAGGGAAAACAAAAGAAATACAATGAAGGAATGAAGAAAGAAGTATGTGAACAGGAATCACAGAGTCATTAATGTTTGTTGAGCAACAGGAGTAGAATTTCCACTGCAAGAAAAAAATATGTCATAAGTAATATTTAATGGAACCATAAAAGACCCAGAATTGCCAAAGCAATCCTGAGGAAAAAGAAAAAGCAGGAGCAATAACCCTCCCAGACTTCAGACAATACTATAAAGCTACAGTAATCAAAACAGCATGTAAAAAAAACCCAGCAACAACCCAATGTGGTATTGGCACAAAAACAACAAAACAAAAACAAAAAAAGACATAAGGATCAATGGAATAGAATAGAGAGCCTAGAAATAAACTCACACACGTACAGTCAATTAATCTTTGACAAAAGACGCAAGAATACACAATGGAAAAAAGGTAGTTTCTTCAGCAAATGGTGTTGGGAAAGTTGGACAGCCACATGTAAATCAGTGAAGTTAGAATACATACTCACACCATACACAAAAATAAACTCAAAATGGCTTCAATACTTAAATATAAGACATGACACCATAAAACTCCTAGAAGTGAACATAGGCAAAACATTATCTGATATAAATCGTACTGATGTTTTCTTAGGTTACTCTCCTAACGCAATAGAAATAAAAGCAAAAGTAAACAAATGGGATCTAATCAAACTTACAAGTTTTTGTACAGCAAAGGAAACTATAAACAAAATGGAAAGACAACTTATGGGTTGGGAAAAAATATTTGCAAATGATGTGACTGACAACGACTTAATTTCCCAAATATACAAATAGCTCATACAACTCAACAAAAATCCCCCAACGACCCAATTAAAAAATGGGCAGAAGACCTAAATAGACATTTCTCCAAAGAAGACAGATGGCCAAACAGGCACATGAAAAGATGCTCAACATCTCTAATTATTAGAGAAATGCAAATCAAAACTACAGCAAGGTATCACCTCACACCAATCAGAACAGCCATCATCAGAAAGTCCACAAATAATAAATACTGGAGAGGCTGTGGAGGAAAAGGAGCCCTCCTACACTACTGGTGGGAATATAAATAGGTGCAGCTACTAGGGAAAACAGTATTGTAGCTCCTTAAAAAACTAAAACTAGAGTTGCCATATCATCCCACAATCCCACTCCTGGGCATACATCTCAACAAAACTATAATTCAAAAAGATACATGCACCCCTATGTTCACAGCAGCACTATTCACAATAGCCAAGACATGGAAACAACCTAAATGTCCTTTAACAGATGAATAGATAAACTAGATGTGGTACATGTATACGATGGAATACTATTCAGCCATAAAAAAGAATGAAGTAATGCCATTTGCAGTGACATGGATGTAAATAGAGATTATACTAAGTGAAGTAAGTCAGAAAGAGAAAGACAAATCCAATATGATATCACTTATATGTGGCATCTGAAATATGACACTAATGATCTTATTTATGAAACAGACTCACAGACATAGAAAACAGCCTTGTAGTTGCCGAGGGGGAGGGGGAGTGGGGGAGGGATGGATTGGGAATTTGGGATTAGCAGATGCAAACTATTATACATAGAAGGAATAAACAACAAGAGCCTACTGTGTAGCACAGGGAAGTATATTAAATATCCTGTGATAAACCAAAATGGAAAAGAATATGAAAAATATATATATATATATACAACTGAATCACTTTGCTGTACAGCAGAAATTAACACAACACTGTAAATTAACCATACTTCAATAAAATAAATTAAAAATATTTTAAAGTTTCTTTATGCTATACTATAGTATCTAAATGATAAAATATTGAATTATCATTAAAAATGATAATTTTGAAGAATTTCATATGGTATGCAAAACTTCCTGTTCTATAAAGCTGAGTGAAAAAGAATATAAAATAGTATATATCAATTCCATCCAAAAGAATTATAAGAGACACATATATGAGTCACATAAATAACTGTCAATGCCTGGAAGCCATGCTTAATAAAAGAGTAAAGAAACAAAATGAAAGAACTTAATTTTCGTAATCTATTTTATTTAACCGATACAGCCAAAATACTATTTCAACAAATGATCAACATAAGAATCATGGATATTTTATACTCTTATTTTTCTTTATAATAAAACTCGCAAATCTGGAGTATATCTCCCATTTACAGCACAGCTCAAAAAAGACTATCCACATTTCAGATGCTCAACAGCAACATGTGGCTTGTGGCTAACCTACTCGGTAGTGCAGGTACAATAGTATGATTCCTATTAAACACAGTTAGTCTCACACCAGTCAGAATGGCCATCACCAAAAAATCTACAAACAATAAATGCTGGAGAGGGTGTGGAGAAAAGGGAACCCTCTTGCACTGTTGGTGGGAATGTAAATTGATACAGCCACTATGGAGAACAGTTTGGAGGTTCCTTAAAAAAGTGAAAATAGAACTACCATACGACCCAGCAATTCCACTGCTGGGCATATACCATGAGAAAAGCATAATTCAAAAAGAGTCACGTACCACAATGTTCACTGCAGCTCTATTTACAATAGCCAGGACATGGAAGCAACCTAAGTGTCCATTGACAGATGAATGGATAAAGAAGATGTGGCACATATATACAATGGAATATTACTCAGCCATAAAAAGAAATGAAATGGAGTTATTTATAGTGAGTTGGATGGACCTAGAGTCTGTCATACAGAGTGAAGTAAGTCAGAAAGAGAAAAACAAATACCATATGCTAATGCATATATATGGAATCTAAAAAAAGTAAATAAATTCTGATGAACCTAGGGGCAGGACAAGAATAAAGATGGAGACATAGAGAATGGACCTGAGGACACGCGGAGCAGCTGCATAGCACAGGGAGATCAGCTTGGTGCTTTGTGACCACCTAGAGGGGTGGGATATGGAGGGTGGGAGGGAGACACAAGAGGGAGGGGATATATATATACATATAGCTGATTCACTTTGTTATACAGCAGAAACTAACACAACATTGTAAAGCAACTATACTGCAATAAAGATGTTAAAAGAAAACCCTACACATACACACACAGTCAGTGGCCAGAGCATCTGTCGATCTAAATACATTAAAAAAACCTGTTGGCAGGAAATGCACTATTATATTCATTGCAGTTTTCTTTAGGATGAAGAGATATAGACATTTACTCTTCATTCTTTTAAAAGATGTTCAAGAGTTATTATGTTTAGAATCAAGAAAACACAGTTTCATGTATGGTCTCTCAGGAAATACAAATATTACTTTTTCCCAAAAATGTAAAATAAAAATGTGAGACACAGAAGACTGAATTCAACCTAACTGTCCTGAAACTAGCACAATCATCAAGGTTCTGATGGAATATGAGAAGATGGGAATGAAAGGGCCACAAATGCCTTTGAGACAATGGCCCTCCAAAGTGGAAAAACTACTAGGGATCCAACTGCTGGTAACAGAAGGCTAGCTTTTCTAGACAAATCCTACTATGAAAAACAACCAAAAATGCAGGGTAAATTATAAAATAAATTTCTTAAAACAACAAAGAGAAACAGAAGAGTAAGAAATTAGCTCCCAAAAACTGAAAGGGAAACTGAGAAGGCGGAGAATTACGCAGATAACAGAAACAATGCCCTTCAACTCTGAAAAGCTCTCAGGAGAATTCAGAGCCCAAGGAATTGGTGATTCTAACAGGAGACTCTCTCCACAATAATCTGCAGCTCTAAAGGGCTGCACAGTCAGGGAAAAGGTAAAGTGGATATTAAATAATACCCAAATATGTAGAAGAAAGAGGGTAATTAAGAAGAAAAAGACACCAATGATACAGGAAACTGGGAATTCCCTTGTGGTCCAGTGGTTAGTACTCCACGCTTTCACTGCCAAGGGCCTGGGGTTCGATCCCTGGTCAGGGAACTAAGATCCCACAAGCCGCATGCATCAGCCAAAAAATAAACAAACAAATAAAGACCATGTTTAAGAAAAAAAACCCACATCCTCCAAAACACAACAAAACAAAAAAACCAAAAAAAACCCCCCCCCAAAACAAACAAAAAACCCAACCAAACAAAAACAAAAACAAATGATCAGGAAACCAAAAAATAATCAAAAGCCTATCTTTGAAGTGGAGCCATCATTAAAATCCAAAAGGAAGGGTTTCAGAGAGCTCCCAGGTTGGGGAAGCAGAATGCCTCCATGTGCCACCATGCTGGGCTCCAAACTCCAAGAAGACTGAAGTTCCTTTGTTCTCGACCTCACCCTATGAATCTCTTCGTCTGGCTGTTGGTTCCTGTGCTTTAATATACTTGGTAATAAACCATTCAACTGCCACGTGGCTGACAGGGTCTTGGAGCTCCAACCTGGTGTCAGGCCTGAGCCTCCGAGGTGGGAGGGCCGAGTTCAGGACTTTGGACCACCAAAGACCTCCTAGCCCCACGTAATATCAATCAGTGAGAGCTCTCCCAGAGATCTCCATCTCAACACTAAGACCCAGCTCCACCCAAAGGTCAGCAAGCTCCAGTGCTTGACGCCCCATGCCAAAGAACTAGCAAGACAGGAACACAACCCCACCCATTAGCAGAGAGGCTGCCTAAAATCATAAGCTAACAGATACCCCAAAACATACCACCAGACGCAGCTCTGCCCACCAGAAAGACAAGATCCAGCCTCATCCACCAGAACACAGGCACCAGTCGCTTCCACAAGCCACTGAACCAACAATACCCACTGGGGGGCAGACACTGCAAACAACAGGAACTGTGAACCTGCAGCCTGCTAAAAGGAGACCTCAGACACAGTAAGTTAAGCAAAACGGAAAGACAGAGAAATATGCAGCAGATGAAGGAGCAAGGTAAAAACCCACCAGACCAAACAAATGAAGAGGAAATAGGCAGTCTACCTGAAAAAGAATTCAGAGTAGTGATAGTAAAGATGATCCCAAATCTTGGAAATAGAATGCAGAAAATACAAGAAACGTTTAACAAGGACCTAAAAGAACTAAAGAGCAAACAAACAATGATGAACAACACAACAAATGAAATTAAAAACTCTCTAGAGAGAATCAATAGCAGAATAACTGAGGCAGAAGAATGGATAAGTAATCTGGAAGATAAAATACTGCAAATAACTACCACAGAGCAGAATAAAGAAAAAAGAATGAAAAGAATTGGGGACAGCCTCAGAGACCTCTGAGACAACATTAAACTCACCAACATATGAAATATAGGGGTTCCAGAAGAAGAAGAGGAAAAGGGTGTCAGAAAATATTTGAAGACATTATAGCTGACAACTTCCCTAATATGGGACAGGAAATAGTCAATGAAGTCCAAGAAGCACAGAGTCCTTACAGGATAAATCCAAGGAGAAAAACACCCAGACACATATTCCTCAAACTATCACAAATTAAATACAACAAAAAAATATTAAAAGAAGCAAGGGAAAAGCAAAAAATAACATACAAGGGAAGCCCCATAAGGTTAACAGCTGCACTTTCAGCAGAAACTCTGCAAGCCAGAGGGAGTGGCAGGACATATTTAAAGTGATGAAGGAGAAAAACCTACAACCAAGATTACTCTAGTCAGCAAGGATCTCATTCAGATTCGACACAGAAATTAAAACCTTTACAGACAAGCAAAACTTAAGAGAATTCAGCACCACCAAACAAGCTTTACAACAAATGCTAAAGGAACGTTTCCAGGCAGGAAACACAAGAGAAGGAAAAGACCTACAAAAACAAACCCAAACAAGAAAATGGTAAAAGAAACATAAATATGAATAATCACCTTAAATGTAATTGGATTAAATGCTCTACTCGAAAGGACACAGACTGGCTGACTGGATACAAAAACAAGATCTGTATACATGCTGTCTACAAGAGACCCACTTCAGACCTAGGAACAGATACAGACTGAAAGTGAGGGGATGGAAACAGATATTCCATGCAAATGGAAATCAAAAGAAAGCTGGAGTAGCAATTCTCATATCAGACAAAATAGACTTTAAAATAAAGACTATTACAAGAGACAAAGAACGACACTACATAATGATCAAGGGATGAATCCAAGAAGAAGATATAACAATTGTAAATATTTATGCACCCAACACAGGAGGACCTCAATACATAAGGAAAATGCTAACAGTCATAAAAGGGGGAAATCGACAGTAACACAATCATAGTAGGGCACTTTAACACCCCACTTTCACCAATGGACAGGTCATCCAAAATGAAAATAAGTAAGGAAACACAAGCTTTAAATGATACATTAAACAAAATGGACTTCACTGATATTTATATGACATTCCATCCCAAAACAACAAAAAACGCTTTCTTCTCAAGTGCTCACGGTACATCCTCCAGGATAGATCATATCTTGGGTCACAAATCAAGCCTTGGTAAATTTAAGAAAATTGAAATCGTATCAAGTACATTTTCTGACCACAGTGCTATGAAACTACATATCAATTACAGGAAAACAACTGTAAAAAATACAAACACATGGAGGTTAACCATACCCTACTAAATAACCAAGAGATAATGGAAGAAATCAAAGAGGAAATTAAGAAAACGTCTAGAAACAAATGACAATGAAAACAGGATGACCCAAAACCTATGGGATGCTGCAAAAGCAGTTCTAAGAGGGAAGTTTATAGCAATACAATCCTACCTCAAGATACAAGAAACATCTCAAATAAACAACCTAACCTTACACCTAAAGCAATTAGAGAAATAAGAACAAAAAACCCCAAAAGTTAGCAGAAGGAAAGAAATCATAAAGATCAGATCAGAAATAAATGAAAAAGAAATGAAGGAAACAATAGCAAAGAACAGTAAAACTAAAAGCTGGTCCTTTGAGAAGATAAACAAAATTGATAAACCACTAGCCAGACTCATCAAGAAAAAAAGGGAGAAGACTCAAATCAACAGAATTAGAAATGAAAAAGGAGAAGTTATAACTGGCACTGCATCAATACAAAGGATCATGAGAGATTACTACAAGCAACTATATGCCAATAAAATGGCCAACCTGGAAGAAATGGACAAATTCTTAGAAATGCACAACATTCTGAGACTGAACCAGGAAGAAAGAGAAAATATGAACTGACTAATCACAAGCACTGAATTTGAAACTGTGATTAAAAATCTTCCAACAAACAAAAGCCCAGGACCAGATGGCTACACAGGTGAATTCTACCAAACATTTAGAGAAGAGCTAACACCTATCCTTCTCAAACTCTTCCACACTAGAGCAGAGGGAGGAACAGTCCCAAACTCATTCTACGAGGTCACCACCACCCTGATACCAAAACCAGAGAAAGATGTCACAAAGAAAGAAAAGTACAGGCCAATATCACTTAGTTGCAACTTAGATGAACTTAGATGCAAAAAATCCTCCACAATATACTAGCAAACAGAATCCAACAGCACATTAAAAGGATCATACACCATGATCAAGTGGGGTTTATCCCAGGAATGCAAGGATTCTTCAATATACACAATTCAATCAATGTGATACACCATATTAACAAACTGAAGGAGAAAAACCATATGATCATCTCAACAGATGCAGAAAAAGCTTTCAACAAATTTCAACACCCAATTATGATAAAAACTCTCCAGAAAGTAGGCATAGAGGAACTTACCTCAACAAAATAAAGGCCATATATGACAAACTCACAGCTAACATCATTCTCAATGGTGAAAAACTGAAACCACTTCCTCTAAGATCAGGAACAAGACAAGGGTGCCCACTCTCACCACTCTTATTCAACACAGCCTTGGAAGTTTTAGTCACAGAAATCAGAGAAGAAAAAGAAATAAAAGGAATCCAAATCAGAAAAGAAGAAGTAAAGCTGTCACTGTTTGCAGATGACATGATATTATGCATAGAATATCTTAAAGATGCTACCAGAAAACTACTGGATCTAATCAATGAATTTGGTAAAGAAGCAGGATACAAAATTAATGCACAGAAATCTTGTATATTCCTGTACACTAATGATGAAATATCTCAAAGAGAAATTAAGGAAACACTCCCATTTACCACTGCAACAAGACGAATAAAATACCTAGGAATAAACCTACCTAAGAAGACAAAAGACCTGCATGCAGAAAATTATAAGACACTGATGAAAGAAATTAAAGATGATACAAACAGATGGAGAAATATACCATGTTCCTGGATTGGAAGAATCAACATTGTGAAAATGACTCTACTACCCAAAGCAATCTACAGATTCAATGCAATCCCTATCAAACTACCACTGGCATTTTTCACAGAAA
>RJWK010029992.1:0-24964 GCA_004363435.1 Platanista minor
TTTATTGGTGGGCATGGGTAGGGAGGGGGCAGCGCCAAGGCTCTCACGAGTGCAGGGCCCACCATTTGTCCAGGGGGCCACGATTAGGGATGTACTTGACTCCACAGCCATCTGGGATGAGCCGCTTTTCTGCCACCATGTTTTCAAATTCATCTGCATTAAACTTAGTAAATCCCCACTTCTTGGAGATGTGGATCTTCTGGCGGCCAGGGAACTTGAACTTGGCCCTGCAGAGGGCCTCAGTCACAGGCTCCTTGTTCTGCAGCTTGGTGCGGATGGACATTATGACCTGGCCAATGTGGACCCTGGCCACCGTGCCCTGGGGCTTTCCAAAGGCACCATGCATACCTGTCTGGAGCCTAGATTGGGGACGGCATGCCAGTCATTAATGTCCACTAGAAAGGGCTGTCTCCAAGGTCTCTTAGGGCAACCCATACAGGCAACAGGCTTGCATACACTACCGAGGAGGCTGCTGTTTGCAGCCATTGTGCACCAGACCCCCATGGGGAAAAGAGCACAGTCGGCTTAACTGGCTGCAAAGGGCTACTCTTGGTTGAGGTGCGTGGGCTTCTCACTGCAGTGGCTTCTCTTGTTGTGGAACACGGGCTCTAGGCATGCGGGCTTCAGTAGTTGTGGGTCGCAGGCTCTAGAGTGCAGGCTCAGTGGTTGTGGCGCATGGGCTTAGCTGTTCGCCAGCATGTGGGATCTTCCTGGACCAGGGCTCGAACCCATGTCCCCTGCATCGGCAGGTGGATTCTTAACCACTGTGCCACCAGGGAAGCCCCTACCTTACTATTTCTCAAAGTGTTTACTTTTCTGGGGGCATGTGGGAAAATTCCCCTCTCTTCGTTGAAATACTATTTACTTACGAGGCCTTCTGTACAAGCAGAGATAGTGAATTTTAATTGTGGGTTGGGTTTTTCACATCTATTGTCTAATCTCTTTTCTTCTTAGTACATTCCTTCAGAATTAATCATTATTATTATCTAGGTCTTCAAATGGCTCACTGAATTTATTTGGCATATAATGACAAATTTCTAAATAACACCAAAATTAAAAAATAAATAAATAAAGTCTACATAGTTAAGGAAAGAGAGCTTCACAAGTTATGTCCTGTGATGAAATCCCTGATAATTCTTTTTTTTTAAATTGAAGTATAGTTGATTTACAATGTTGTGTTAGTTACTGCTGTATAGCAAAGTGATTCAGGTATACATATGTATACATTCTTTTAAATATTTTTTCCATTATGGTTTATCACAGGATACTGAATACAGTAGAGCCTTGTTGTGCCCTGATATTTCTAGTGTGCTCAAATACAGCGAAGTCTAACTCATCCAATAGTAAAAGCAAACACTGTTTATTTACTCCAAGCCCCCGATCTCTTTAGGGAAAAGAGAGGGGCTGTAAGAGGGAGAGCAGAGCCCCTGACTCAGGGAGGCGCCCAGGCACGTGGCCCAGGAGCGCAACACCTACTTGCCACCAGTGGTCATCGTCCCCTTGGGGCTTCTTGGAAACGACGCCAGTTCTGAACCACAGGTGTCCTCGGATGTCCAGGGCCCACAGGGTCTGTTGGTCCCCGAGAGTGATACAGACAGGTTCCAAAGCCTGCCTTTCACTGGAAATGAGGAAGAGAGCATGGAGTCAGCACCCGCATTCATGGCCCCCAGTGCGTCTAGGATGCTGGCATCAAGCGTCCTCGGGGGCTCAGTGTGGGACAAGGGACAAGAGACAAGTTCCGAGGAAGGAAGCTTGAGTTTCAAGTTAAACGACTGTGCGATAAGTACTGTTCCGAAGCGAGGGAGCGTCTGAAAGACTCCCTGAAGGCCCAGGACGGTGGGGGTGCTCTTAAGGGAAACTAACCCAGGGAAGAAAGGAGCAGGCGCATGAGGGATTCCAGGCCCCGAGTGGCCCATCTCCCCACCCCTGCCTTCACCAATTAAGCGGACAGAAACTCCGCAGCATGCCAGGCTGTGTTCGGCAGCTGCAGCCTGGCAGACGCTGCCCACTCTGAGGGCAGTGCCCTCCTCCCACCCAGCCGGTGACGTCCCCGCCAGCTTTGAGGCTGAGCTGCGGGTCCACATTGCACAGTGCCTGCCTGACCTCTGCAGGGGGAGCCGAGATGTCCTCGGTGCTACACGTCCCTCTCCAGCTCAGGACCATCTACACTAACTGGCGTTGGTTGCCCGAGATGGGGAGCTCTTCGAGGGCAGGGCAGGGTCACGTTCATTCAGCACTCACAACAGGTGCTCACTCAAGTTTACTGGATTGTTCAATTCAAACCGAGAATATCCTAATCTAATTTTTCTAAAGACTACTGATAATTTCACACCAGCAAAATGACGACAGTAATTCTTTAATTAAAATTTTGACTGGTAAAAAGTAACCAAATAAATTGCAATTCAGAGATTAATTTCAACTGACTAGGAGGATAATAAAGAAAAATATTTGGCCCTAAGTCATCTGAGACTCTAAACAGAAACTATCTGACACTGGGCAGTTCTACAGAAAGACCATCACGAGAGACTTGTGACGTGTGGGCCTTGAGATTACACGTGAGGGCAGTAACATTTTTAAAACTGAGCTCTGACCCAATGACCAGTCTGCCAGTCAGAAGGAGGCACAGAGTGTCTTCAAGGTCAGGCTGCTGACATTGGCTCTGGCAACCTCAGAGAACACCACGACCTTGGAAACCTTCAGGGAACCACCTCTGCCCAGGAGAGGCTCACATGGGTCCCTTAAGAAGAGTCAAGTTGACAAAGAACAGACAGTGGGACAAACAGGACGCTGAAAGTGTGTCTGCTCCTCCCCCAATACCTGACGATGTCACATTTCCAGTGCTCCCCTTCAGGACAGAAGCTGCTTACACCCTCCCGGTACAGGAGGACTCTCTGCTCCGTCAGCGCCCACACCACGCTGTTTCGGGCTGCGACCTGGGACAGTGGGTGTGGACAGTCAACCTTCACGGCTCTGGCACAGGGGCGATCCACACTGAGACCTGCCGCGGAGAAGGGCAGGAAGCCCCCAAAGACATACAATCAGGACTTCACACCTCATCTTCATTCCGTTTGCTTATTTTTCTTTTTTGGTATTTTGCTATATCCTTTCATAATAAATACTTTCTCTTTTTAAGGTCTAGTCAACATAAAATAGTTAGACTGTGCTTAAATATAATATCCATCTGAACTGTTTTCAGATGCTCTTTGAAAACTGGAGGAATAACAATTCCAAATCCTCTGGTGTCCCAAAGTAGCTAAAAATGTTCCGAAAGAACGTGAAAGCCCAGTGCAGGAGAGCAGCCAGCTCCGGAGCCAGGAGCGTCCAGGCCGAGAGGAGCCAGTACCAAGGGACGTCTTCTATGGCCATGCCCCTCAGAGCCTCGGCTGCCACTGGACCCACAGGGATCTGAGGGCTCCAGGTAACCTCTGCAGAGCACCTCCAACAGGGTGGTTCCCCTCCCCCTGCTCTGTATGTGGTACTCGGGGTTTCCACTACTAAAATGAAAACCCCGAATTTCCTAGAGCGAAGGTAAGGGCCAGAGCTCAGGGTCCCCATCCAGGGCTCTTTCCCCGCCTCTCTGCAACCTCTGTCTAACGAGCTTCAAGGCCACTCCTAAGGGAGCTGGCACGACAGCTGTTACCTAAAGCCCCGTATTATTCTGCAGCCTCAGCCTGCAGTCAGGTCTCGGAACTCAGCATGCTCCCTGCCTGATCACAACAGCACCCTACGGTATCACAGTCCTTGGGCTGCATTTCCTCAAACTCAACTAGGTAGGAATCACCTCCTGGGCTTCTTACACTGCAAACCCTCAGGACAACCCTGGAGACTCTAACCCAGTAGCTCTGGGTGGTTTGAGCTTGTCTGCAACCACTGCCCAGGTGACTCCTAAGGCCCTCCTCACCCCCAGGCCAGAAGCACCCTGTTTCCCCAGCAGGAACGAAACTCAGATGCCACTGGAAGTTGGACATGCGTATGCTTTTCCAGCTATTTTTCACTTTCAAGGGAGACATAGGAACCAGGCTGGAGAGACCAGGGTCGGCATGTGGCCCAGAGCTAGCCAGGCTGCCCTGTGGGCTCAAGCAGGAGCTGCTAGGATGCCGGCTCTCCCACATCTGAGAGCGAGCCAGATGTTCAAGGGCTTTCAGTCTCAGAAAATCGAATATTTGCAAACGAAGCAACTGACAAAGGATTAATCTCCAAAATCTACAAGCAGCCCATGCAGCTCAATACCCAAAAAACAAACAACCCAATCCAAAAATGGGCAGAATACCTAAATAGACATTTTTCCAAAGAAGATATACAGACTGACAACAAACACATGAAAGGATGCTCAGCATCACTAATCATTAGAGAAATGCAGATCAAAACTACAATGAGGTATCACCTCACACCGGTCAGAATGGCCATCATTAAAAAATCTACAAACAATAACTGCTGGAGAGGGTGTGGAGAAAAGGGAACCCTCTTGCACTGTTGGCGGGAATGTAAACTGATACAGCCACTATGGAGAACAGTATGGAGGTTCCTTAAAAAACTAAAAATAGAACTATGATATGACCCAGCAATCCCACTACTGGGCACATACCCCGAGAAAACCATAATTCAAAAAGAGTCATGTACCACAATGTTCACTGCAGCTCTATTTACAATAGCCAGGACATGGAAGCAACCTAAGTGTCCATCAACAGATGAATAAAGACGATGTGGCACATATATACAATGGAATATTACTCAGACGTAAAAAGAAACGAAATTGAGTTATTTGTAGTGAGGTGGATGGACTAGAGTCTGTCATACAGACTGAAGTAAGTCGGAAGGAGAAAAACAAATACCATATGCTAACACATATATATGGAATCTAAAAAAACAAAACAAAACAAAAAAAATGGTTCTGAAGAAACTAGGGGCAGGACAGTAATAAAGACACAGACGTAGAGAATGGACTTGAGGGCACAGGGAGGGGGAAGGGTAAGCTGGGACGAAGTGAGAGAGTGGCATGGACATATATACACTACCAAATGTAAAACAGATAGCTAGTGGGAAGCAGCCGCATAGCACAGGGAGATCAGCTCGGTGCACCTAGAGGGGTGGGATAGGGAGGGTGGGAGGGAGACGCAAGAGGGAGGGGATATGGGGACACATGTATATGTATAGCTGATTCACTTTGTTATAAAGCAGAAATTAACAAACCACTGTAAAGCATTTATACTCTAATAAAGGATGTTAAAAAAAAAAAAATCTCAGAGAATCGTCCCTGGCTGACAGATCATAACAGAGATTAAAACCTTCTCTTGGGGGGCTTCCCTGGTGGTGCAGCGGTTAAGAATCCACCTGCCAACGCAGGGGACAGGGGTTCGAGCCCTGGTCCGGGAAGATCCCACATGCCACGGAGCAACTAAGCCCATGTACCACAACTACTGAGCCTGTGCTCTAGAGCCTGTGAGCCACAACTACTGAAGCCCACACGCCTAGAGCCCGTACTCTGCAACAATGAGAAGCCCTCACACCCCAACCAAGAGTAAACCCTGCTCACCGCAACTAGAGAAAACCTGCACACAGCAATGAAGACCCAATGCAGCCAATAAATAAATAATCTATTAAAAAAAAACAAACAAAAACCTTCTCTTGGAATCAGCAATATTAAATGGTTAAAAAATTGATATTTACATAAATCTAATACGGCCTCTTGACATCCGAAAAAGAGCTCCTGCCCTGTAATCGCTTCCAGGTACTGGTGAATCACATTGCTTTTGGAAACCCATATCTCATTTTGCTGACAGTACGTAAACACTGACTCTCATTACAGTTTATTTTTAATAAACAAGTCCCACTGTGTCTCTTCCAGCTGCTAAAGGTCCCCCTCAGGGCAGTTTCCTAGGATGAGATAAACTGCTATTTAGAGCAAATTATTTCTCATTGTTTTTTCCTGACCCATGTGTAAATAAGCATATAGAAGCAGGGCTTTGACCTGGCTGAAAAAAATCCAGACATAAGTTAAAGGGAAAAATGATTCTGATGCCATTTCTCTGTTATTCTTTCCTCTTCAGATCTGATATTGCAGGATAAGGGATACGCAATGGTTAGCCTTAAGGAGAATAAGATTCTGTTTCTGTGCCTCGCTAAATAATTCTATTAATTCCTGCCCTAAATTTGTCTTGGATTAAATGTGAGTCAGTAGCAGAAAACTGCTAATAGATTCCAACGGCAAAAACTCTCTTTCCAGAAGTGTTTTCACTTAAATTGACTTCTAGCTTCTTGGTCACTGTCTCTAAGCACGTCGCTACCAAAGCACAATCACACCAGATCCAGCGGGCGCTGGGGCGCTGCCTGCAGCTACCTGTCTGTAGGTACAGGTCCCCATTTGTCCTGATGATCCAGGCCGTGTCATCGCTCAGGGCCACAAACACCGCCTGGGGCAGAGCTTCGTACCAGTGACGCTTCCCCTTGATGGTCACTTTTCCACAAGCAAAGGCTCGGTTAGATTTCTGTTCAATCTTCCAGAGAAGGGCTCCTGTGGAAATAAAAATTATATTCATTGTCCAATAAATACTGAGAGTTTTCACCCCCAAAAGTCCATTCTGGGTGCTGTGGGGAAGAGAGATTTCTACAACACAACCCCCCCACCCTTTGCTTCTACCCCGAATGGGGAAAGAGCCTGTGGCGCCGAGGTCTGAACCCCTGCCACCCCCACCCCCGCCCCACCATGTGGCTTGGGCATCATGTCACTCAGTGTCTCCAAGCCTCATTTCTTCATCTGTGAAATGGGATGGTCTGCCCCATACAGGCTGCTAGGAAGGCTGCAGGTAAGACTGTATCAAGGACACAGCACACAGAGCTGGCGCATCAGAGGCACTCAACACACGGAAGAGAGGCAGCACCAGCACTGCTAGGTGTGCCAGGTGAGGACCCAAAATGACCTTCAGGAGGCACAGTTAGTGTCCTGAGAAAGTCTTAAAGTCCTACAAGGATTCAAAGGGAGTAGGTCAATTCTGGACCAGCCAAATGGATAAGGTGCAGATGGAAAGGAAGCACTTGAGCTGGGCTGTCCCTTTTTTCACTCAGAAAGGGACTGTGATACACAGAAGGGGAGGGAAGGGGAAGTGCAGACAGGAAGGCTGTCTATGGAGATGCAGGTGGCGTCTAGGAAACCACCAGAGTCACCAAGAGCACGGAGGGCTGGTCTAGAGGGTCTGGCAGGAGGTGCCGAGGGAGGTGTGGGAAGCGAGGCAGCGGCCACGCCCGTGGCCCCCAGGGTGCCCACGCTGGATGGGGTCCTGCAGGACCGCTCAGCCAGAGCACCAACCCTGGTGGAGACAGAGCTCCTGCTAGAGCAGCGCGGGACTGAATGGTTTGGAAACACACAGTAATTCATATAATCAGGAAAAAACCAAAGTTTATAAATGGCTGAGGAGATGGACCCAAAGGTAAATGAGAGGAAAAGAATTAAAACACATAATTATATAAAGCCAGCTAATGGGACAGGCTATTATCTTAGTCTCTAAGCAAAAATATTTTTCAAAGAGGTAAAAAGAGATAGAACAAAAAAACCCTGAACAAACTGGTATTTTACATAGTGACAAAGACCAGGAGAGTTAGAGGAAATCCATCTCAAAGCACAGAGGGCGAGGGGAGGTCACAGGCTCAGAGTTGTCTGCCTTGCATTCCAACGTCCTAACAGTAAACCAGCTACGATACACATACACTCTTCTGTTCCACTCGCCATCCCCCAAATAGGTAAAGAGGCCAACATTGTGACAAACAAGCAAATTATTCTGTATAGACGAGGGGGTAGAACCTCATCCAGGAAGCGTCTGCTCCAGCTCACTGAAAATGGCCTGATCACGGCACGAAGGAAGGAAGGCATTTTCTTTTCACAGTCAGGGAGTAGTTTATTCACCCAAAGCATATACATAGCTCATTACAGAATAATTTCTAAGAAAGAAACCAAACAATCCAAACTTATCCAACACAACGACGGACCCATCTTCACTAGTTCAGTTGCTCTAAAGCAACATTAAGAGACTTCCCTGGTGGCGCAGTGGTTCAGAATCTGCCTGCCAGTGCAGGGGACATGGGTTCAAGCCCTGGCCCGGGAAGATCCCATATGCCGTGGAGCAACTAAGCCTGTGCGCCACAACTACTGAGACTGCGCTCTAGAGTGCACGAGCCACAACTACTGAGCCCACGTGCCACAACTACTGAGCCCACGTGCCACAACTACTGAGGCCCGCGCACCTATAGCCCGTGTGCTCCCCAACAAGAGAAGCCACTGCAAGAAGCCCGCGCATCGCAACGAAGACCCAACGTAGCCGAAAATAAATAAATAAATAAATAAGTTTTAAAACAACAACACTAAGAAATAGAAACATTTATTTTTATAAGGCATTTGTATGTTAATATTTCTAAAAAAAACTCAAAACTGCAAACTATTTGTATAACTTACAAAACGTTCATGTGTTACCACTGCAACTAATAAAAAAACAAAAACTGAACTGCAATTACACTATTATCAGTTGATGTCAAATGCAGCAATCTGCGTTCTTTGGAGAAAACCACTCAAACCTGCGGGAAAAGGCAAGTCGGCTGAATGGACTGGTCCCTGTGTGCTCGGGCGTCTACACCTGGGGCAAGAAGCAGGGAGCTGGGAGGCGAACCTGAGGGCGAGACTGCCACCTGCTGGACGGCATCTTCAAACTTCTGCCAGCGCAGCCCAGCGCCCGGCAACGCGCTGCAGAACAGGCCGCCTTTGTAGTCCAGGCACCAAATGTACTTCTCGGAGACCGCCAAGCTGAGAATGCCGTAGCCCGGCCCGGAGTAACCCATCCAGCTTTCTGCAAACTAACAAGGACAGAGCCTGCTGAGTTCTGCGGCAGAGGACACAGCTGCATGTGTTGTACTGTCGTCAATAAGAAAAGTGTGCAATCACTAAAGTCGGCCCTCTATCTCTGGACCAGCTCTAACAGAAACACTGTGAAGTGGGAGCGGCTGTCCCCTACAAAGACCCTATAACGTTCCTGGATAACACTCTTGTCACAGATACTACAACTCTTCCCTCACCTAGTGCTTACATTCCAAGGATCTGGTTTTATTCTACAGGGATACCTCACTTCCCACTTGTATGCAAATTGATTTTTTGTACAGCTAATCATTACAGATATGTTAGGAGAAATGGCACTACCACTATCTTTGTTTTTTTCACCATATTTTTTTAAGCGCTGATCCAACCATCGGACACGTGGCACATCATGTGGTTGATGGAAATCTGGCCAAGACACTGCCTGACTGAATCTTGTAGACTAAGGTTTAGATGTTAGGGTTCTTTTAAAAATCAAAGCTAAATAAAGTGTGTACTTTAACAGCTTTCCAAAACTGCAAAAGAAACCCATGTATTTGCACAATCACCCACACATGGATGTTCACTGCTCCACAGAGTATGGCACCCAACCCCTCTCGATCTGGCCCTGGCTCACCAGGACACGCCTTACCCATCCCCCAACGCAACAAAATGTGGCTTTCCAGCTCTCTGGAGGGGGACAAGTCGGGGAGCGGTGAAGGCTGGGGGAGCTCCTCAAAGTACCAGGTGCCCTCTCACCTAGGACTTTTCTAAAGTTCTGGCCTAGAATGCCAACTGCCCACGCCCTCGGCCTCAGCTGCTTGGCTCCTGCCATGGTTGGTGGGCGCTGCGCCCCGCCTGCACTTTGCTCATCACCATCGCCCGAGTCCCACTCAACTGGGAGGATCTGCACACGTGTCCAGGACTCTGAGATCCACGACTGCCTGTCACAGGCACTGCAGGGTCCCCAGCGCCCGACGCAGAGCCTGGCAGCCGAAGGCACTCACGAAAGGGTGAATGTGTGGAAAGCTGAGTGGAAGGGATTCTGTCTTAAAACAAATAAGCAGGACGTCTCACTTTCGAGGCGGGACAGACAGCACAGAGGTTTGGGAGAGAGGGCCCTGGCCCCACTTGCCATGCGACCTGGTGAAAGCCATTTAACTGTCTGAGTCTCCACTTCCTCCTGTGAAACGGGACCACCTAGTTCGTGGGTTCTGTTTTTAGAGAAGTATATGAGTTAAACTTGTAAAGTGCTTAGCATGGCACCTGGCACATGGTGAGAGCTGCCCCAAAGCCACACGTCATTAGGACCGAGAGAATCCAGAGGCACATCTGGGGAAAGCACACGTGGCTATAAGTTCACACGCATAATCCACACCTCACATCCACTTAGCAGGAAGGGTTACAATACACAGTTAGTTCTGAAACCAAATACGTCCAAATAATAATTACTTGCTAAGGAAAACAAGCACTTTTTTATATAAAATGACCAAGAATAGCTAATAATCATCTCTTAACTGCATAGGCTAGGTAGAACCCGACCCAGGAAACTGGACACTCGAAACCTGGTTTCTGCACAGCCTGCAGGGGAGCCCTGGCGCCGCTGTCTGGAGGTCAGGGAGACACGGCTCGAGACGCGTGTCTGAGGGGCAGCGCCTTCCCCTCCACAAGTGGACGGGCCTCTCGTCACTGGTTTCTGGGAGCGGCTCCCAGGCCAATGCAGCCGTCCTCTGGGGTGACTAGCACTAGCTGCCCGTGCTGGGCCGGCCCCACCGGAATCAACAGGGAGAGGCTGCTTTTGCTGGTAAAGTGGGCAACTGAGCAGGGGTGACAGGTCAGCAGGAGTCCAAGCCATTCTAGATCCCTGTGCTGGAGATCCCCCAAAGCCAGACTTCCAAACACCTGGCATATGCGTTCTACAGTAGGAATATAATCTCTTTGCATAAACAGAAAAATATAATCAGTTTGCCAACGATTTCCCTTAAGAAAGGAGCGCACATACCTCCTCTGACTTCAGCAGCCCGGGCTCGTCTGTGCCCGGCGGGCACAGGTCCTGCAGGGAGCGGCTCCCTGCCAGCTCTGTCACGCTCGTCTCCGAGGACGAAGAGGGCAGCCCGTGGGCATAGATGTCCTCCTCGTCACTGGACGTCAACGCCTGGTCCCGTGAGGGCCGCTCACGGGCGCTGGCCACCGAGGCAGAGACCCAGCGAGGCCGTCGTCCTCCTGCACCCCCCAAGTCACATTCGGAAGCAGCCACTGCTTTCTGGCCTGTGTCATCGTCAGCAGCAGCATGCTGGGGACTCGAGCCGAGGTGGCCTGGGGCCCCCAGGTGCCTCCGGAAGCCCTGCTCTTCACTGGGCTCCTCAGCTCTGGTCCCTGGAAGCCACCGCTCAGCACTGGGAGCCCAGCTGAGGCTGGAGGGCACCGGGGGGGAGCCCGGGAGGGGGGCTTCCGGAAAAGTGCTCCGGGGCTCAGCAGGCTCCATGCCCCCCACCTCCAGGGCCTCCGCTGAGCTGCCCCGCTCTCGGCAGGGTGACTGTGTGCTCCTTGGCCCACCGCTCACGGGACAGGGCTCCTCTTCGAGTTCCGCGATGTCATCACTCCCTTCCGCGTCCTCCCTCAGATGCCAGGGTGAGCTCAACACCCCGCTGGGCGGCCGCATCTCGCCTGTGCCGTCACATAGTGGGATCTCGCTTCTTCCATCACCTTCTTCACTCAGTGAGTCAGGGGCGGGGAGGGGCGCCTCCAAGACACTAAATGGTTCGGGGTCACTACATTCTGGCAGGACACTGTTGGCCTCACCACTGAGACTGCACTCCTGGTCAGGAGACCCTGTGCTGGACTGATCCACGATGCTGCCCAAACTCGAGGTCGTGGACAGCAGGTCTGTGTTCAAGGACTGGGGGCTATCACCAGGACACTCCCAGCAGGGAGTCGATTCAAGGGAACTGGGGCAGGTAGTCGTGCTTCCACCTTCTGTTTAAAAGAAGAACGTTTAAGATTAGGTATGAATCTAGTAAGATGCTAACTAAAAAACAAAATTTTGGCTTAAGATAAAAGCATTTTAAATGAAGGCTATCTAATTGGTGAAGAATAAATCTCTTAAGTACAAATTATCCCAATGCAGGGATGTTTTAAATGGATGCAAATATTGTACACACTGATGGGCTCTGAGGCCTCCTTCAAGAAATGTTAACTAAGAAAAACAAAGGAACAAATGGATCACAGACCAATTTCTTTTAATTACTGAAACGCTAAGGGATCTGATAACATTTTCCTTCAATATCGCAGTGATCTTTAGCTAGAGAGGCTCAACAGGCACCAAGGAGTAAAAAATTTTTTAAAACTCGGTGTTAAATCCCATATCTGGGAATTCCCTGGCGGTCCAGTGGTTAGGACTCCATGCTTCCACTGCCAAGGGCCCAGGTTCAATCCCTGGTTGGGGAACTACGATCCTGCAAGCCATGCAGTGTGGCCTAAAAAAAAAAAGAAAAGAGAAAAAAAAGCCCATATCTGATGACATACCCTACACTAAACATAAATTGATCCATCTAAAGATTTCCATGACCTTCCTTCCAGGTTTATAGAATCTCTGGTCTAAGAAATGATGTACATGAATAAACTGAAATTTTTACTTAAATACTGAAAAGTCTAACACCCAGACCTGTTAAGCAGGGTGGTATGTTACATTATAGTTTAATGCTTTATGTGTGTGTATAATGTATAAATATTTCACAGTAAAACTCCTTTGAGAAGGAAAGACGTTCGCTTTCTGTGCTTTCCAGCAAATGGGCAGTGCTCACTCAGCAAGCCGCAGCCTTCCCAGAGAGTTTGGAGAAAGGCCCCATGGGGGATGACGGAGGTTGTGTGAGGTGCTCTGCCGTGGATGGTACCTGTCTTCTTCTTCCTCTTCTTCTTTTTCACTTTGAGAGGCTTCACAATGAGCTCTTGGTCAAAGTCCTCCGAGCTGATCACACTGAACCTCTTCGAGGGGAGCTGGCCGCTCCTGCCCAGCTCGGGAGCCGCCTGCGGCCCGGAGCCGCTGTCGGTGGAGTTGAGCGAGCTGCTCCTGCTTCTGGGCTCGCTGGCCACGGAAGAGCCTCTGAGCCTCGTCTCGGAAGGCGTGGCCCCCAGCGGCTTCTCCACACGCTGCCCACGGACTTGCTCTGGGCATCCTGATGTCTCCAGGCCGTCTCGCACTGAGAAGGAAAAGCCAGCTTTACCACGGTTACTGGAGGGAAAGATGGAGCTGCTCTTATTAAGGGCTGCCAGCCCTAAATACCAGCCTGCGAAATTCAGAGAAACCAGCAAAACTACAAGAAGTGTACAACAGGTTCCAACACATGGTTTTTGTTCTCCAGGAAGTTCATGTATCAAAATCAGTAAAATAACTCACAGCAGCTGTCTTTTGTAAATAACTCAAAGTAAGGGACTATCATAAGGTAGAGCATTTCTCACTTCAACTCACAAATAATATATAAAGGTGAGATGCCTATTAAAAAAGGGCTTAGGGGACTTCCCTGGTGGCGCAGTGGTTGAGAGTCCACCTGCCGATGCAGGGGACACGGGTTCGTGCCCCGGTCCGGGAGGATCCCACATGCCGCGGAGCGGCTGGGCCCGTGAGCCACGGCCGCTGAGCCTGTGCGTCTGGAGCCTGTGCTCCGCAATGGGAGGGACCGCGGTGGTGAGGGGCCCGCATACCGCAAAAAAAAAAAGGGCTTAGAAAAAAAATAATAATAAGGAAGAAAAAAGGGCTTAGAGGGAATTCCCTGGTGGTGCGGTGGTTAGGACTCAGTGCTTTCACTGCCGGGGCCCCCGTGGTGCAGCCAAAAAACAACTACTCCAGGGGCCTTTGAAAAACACACATGTACCTATAATAAAAATTCTCGAAGTTCAAGGAGGGGAAGGTAATTTTTCACTAGCGCAAACTCAAAACAGAGAAGTTCATTAAAGGAGTCCATGTGAGAAGAGGAGAGAGAGCAGAGCAGGACTGGCAGTGGGATGGTGGGTCCTGGCACTCTGTCCCCACCTCCATGGACACATCCTCCTCTCAACAAGACACCAGGAGGTTCCAGCCACAGGACCCTCAACTCAGGACTGAGGCCCATTTTGATCCATCCAGCCATCCTTTTGTTACTGAGTACCTACTGCGTGCCAGACGCCTTCTAGGCATGGAGACACGGCCCTTACTTACCCAGACGGGCGGGCATTCCTGCCTCAACCGGGGGCCACAAGGGCAGCCTGCAGGCTCCGGAGCGCACAGTGGGGACGAGCAGGGCAGGGAAGTGACTCACAGAAGGTCACACAAGATTACACAGGCCGATCTTGGTCTGGAGCTGCACCGTCCAGTACAGCAGCCACCAGCCATGTAACTATTTAAATTCAGATTCATAGACATGAAACAAAACTTAAAATCCAGTTCCTCAGCTGCTCTCAGCACATTTCGAGTACTCGGCAGCCACGTGTGGGCAGTGCAGTTACAGAGCATCTTCATGCCTGCAGGAAGTCTACTGGCCTCGTGGCTCCTGGTCACTTCTCCCCTGTTAAGTGGCACTGCCCCTTGGTGACACTGTTAAGGCCTCCAGCTCACAGGCTCAAGAGTAGAGCTCACTCCCTTTCTATGAAAGTTATGACCCTGGAATGATGTTCGCCCCAACTTGCCCTCTGTGACTTAAGAGGTAATTCACTCTCTTCTTGCCATCTCTTGGGAGATTATAAATTCAGGACACAGACAGCTAGTACTTCATTTTCGTCTTTTTGAGGCTAAATATCTGGCTAAAGTGAGGCTGCTTTTTATATTCTCCCAGCAGCCAAACCTCGCATTCTAACGTTTAAAAGACAAACACTATAGCCGTGTCCCAGGCAGGCCGCTCCCTCCCGTGCTGGAAGGAGGGAGCCCCACTTCCTGCCCAGGATCCCCGCTGCCTCTCTTGTGGTCACCCAGACATTAGCTGACGCTGGTCAGAGTAGAAACACCGAGGATGGCCCTGTGGCCAAGAGACCCGAGGGAAGCAGTGGCGTGCCCACAGCCGTGGCACAGGGTGGGCCCTCCTGACTAACCTGGCAAGGCAGGGGAAACAGCAGCTGAAGCAGAAATCTGGACAGTGACTTGGGGCTTGTCACACACTACCCCAATCCTCAATTTTCTAATCTGTGAAAGGAGGACACCATTGACTTACATGCTAGGGTCTTCTTCAAACCATGTGCTGTGTTAGGGCCACAAGGTGAGTCACAAGAGCCCTGCAATCAAAAATCTATTCTTTCGTAAGGTAAGTGGTAAGTCAATGACTCTGAAGTCAAGGAGCAGCAGGAAAAGGGCCCCCAGGAACGCAGTGAGGCAAGACTGACTCAACTAAGGCAACTGGAAGAAGTTAATCAAAAGCGCAGCGATACCGACTGAGTCTTGAATGATGAGGGGGAGGGGTGCAGAGGGCAGCACATGAGGAGGGCAGGCCTCGTCGGGGAGACCCAGGCAGCAGTGTCAGGACAGGGGCACAGCGAGCGAGGAAGGGCCAAGGCCACTCCAGCCCCAGGGAGGAAGGTGGCCTGGTTAGGGAAAGGTGGGGGCAGGACGCCTGAGCAACTGCTTGGTGAACTTCAGAGGCCCCACGAGGCGCTGGCATCTGTGGGCACCGCCCTCACCTCGGGCATCGGGCCCCCCCCGCACGGGACTGTTCGGAGGACTGGACGAGATTGTGAATGTTAAGTGCTTAGCAGAGTCTCTGGAAGATGGTGGGCACAACTCAGTGATGACAAGGCGGGGGGAGGGGCAGTGGGGCAGGGGCCACACAGCTGTTGTTGCGACCACCAGGAACAAATACATAAAGTACCATGGCCGTGTGCATGCACGACAACACAGAGTAAGGTTCTTTGCTCATTAGAATTCGGGCTTAAATATGAATTACCAAAAAAAAGTCAAAAGCACAGAGAATAATCAATACTACAAGGAAGAACTATGTTATAGGTAAAAAAAACGTGTCCCAGGTGACAGATTGAAATGTTCTAAAATCTTATGCATCAATCCCACAGGCTATCTCAGAGTGTAGGACAGAGATCAGTCAGGTGGGTGCCGAGTTCTCCTTCCTACTCACCCAACCTCCCTGACCTCCAGACCCATAGAAGCAACTCCACCAAATGTGAGACCCTGGCTGATGTAAGCCTGAAAGCAGGTAACCTTCAAGAAAAGTATCACAAACCGTCTTTTCAGAATCAAAGGAAACCCTCTGAACACCTCCTTGTTTCGAAAAAGCTACAATCATTTAACGAGCAAAAAAATGGTACGTCCTATACATCACAAACTGTAATTACATACATTTTATAACAAATTTTGTTAACAAATACATTTTATAACATTTTACAACAAATACAAACCTATTGATGCTAGTCCTTCAGGCCTGCTTGAAATTCTTATAATGTTCCTGTCTCCCTTTAAGAAAAATATTTCATTTTCTGTGCAGGAAACAGACACGATATCACCTGATCCTTCCAAACCAGCAATTGTGGCCTGTCCAAAAAAAAAAAAAAATCACAAACCAGGCAATAGTAATAGTTCAAATCACACAAGCGTGTGTAGGATCCAAATAAGTCAAACAGGTGCTCTTCGTTACCACGACTTCTGAAACTTAGGGTAATTCAATCCCAAGTTAGGTAATATCTGACGGATGTGTGACTGATTCGTACCCCCTGCCAGTAAATTTATGAGACTGAGCGAGCAGTCTCTCCCCGCCTCTCGGCCACCCTCTGAACCAGTCCCCGCCTTGCTCCCCGCTCCCTGATCGCCCTCATCTGGCTTCAGGTGCACAACTGGCCAGGCCAAACCCCAGCCCTGTTCCTCCACGACGTCACGCGCTCTGCTTGAATCCCTTTCCTGACCCTTGCTCACTGGGAGAGTTCCAACTTGATTCAGAGGCGACCTCCTTGGGAAGCGTCCCTGACAAGCTCACCCTCCTCAGCAATGCCCAGGACTCTTCAGAGTTCACAGCACTTTACACAACCCCCACCTGGCACGTCTCTCCTGGGCTGGAATGTGTGCTGGCAGGTCTAGGTCCCCTACCGTGCAGAGTCCTGTGGGAGAAACTAGTAGGCATTGCAACCCTTGGTTTTGAATGAATAAGTGAGGGAGGGAGGATTCCCCTAACGTCACCTGAAAGCAGACAGCAAACAAAACACAGGACATCCCTGACTTAAAAAAAAATTCTTGCTTCTCTGTCAACATTGCAAATAAGAGACTAGTTCATTATAGAAGAGGAAATGAGTTTAAGTCCTTTGTAAATTCTTAATAATCCTGACAGTAGTTTGAAAGCTTTTAATCATGTTGCCATGTTCAGACTGTCTGCTCATGACCAGGTCCTCTGTCTCCACTTCTCCATCTAGAAGATGAAGTTAATGTTACCTACTGGGGAAAGCCCTGGGTAAGTGCTCAGGAGAGAGGAACTGATGTACAACTACACCGCATCTTGACCCCGCCAATTAACAAGTGCACATTAAGTTCAAAGAGTACCCAGAAAAAGAAGAAAAGCTGTGTTCTCTACACCTGGGGAAGAATACAAAAATATCTTTCAAAACATTCCTTAAGGGCTTCCCAGGTGGCGCAGTGGTTGAGAGTCCGCCTGCCGATGCAGGGGACACGGGTTTGTGCCCCGGTCCGGGAGGATCCCACATGCCGCGGAGTGGCTGGGCCCGTGAGCCATGGCCGCTGAGCCTGCGCGTCCGGAGCCTGTGCTCCGCAACGGGAGAGGCCACTACAGTGAGAGGCCCGCGTACCGCAAAAAAAAACAAAAAAAACAAAAAAACACACGTTCCTTAAGAAAAGAAACAAACTCAGGGCTAAAAGGCACCTTGGTGATTCCCTAACCCAACTCACCAGTCCCCTCCCCATGTTCCAGGTAGGGAAACCAAGCCAGGCAAATGAGAGGCTCCTGGTTATAGGCAGAACCAGACCAGAATCTCCCAGGAAGAAGAAAAAGGTCAGTTTTTCTTTCTACTAAACCAGTAGTACCAGGCATGGCTAATAACAATCATTAAGAAGCCTTGCAGACGAATCTCATTTTCTGTTCACACAACTAAGAACACCCTTTGATTTCTACAGTGAAGCACTGCTTATAAAGAAAAGGGCGTCTGTTAGAGGCCTGCTGACTTCAAGAAGGAAGAACGTGAGCAGGATGGGGGTGGGGGGTGGGGTGAGGAGATGACTGACAAAACAGCAAAAGCTCTGCTCTTAAGAATAAACTGAAACTACACAGCTTTGTTTTTTTTAATTCCTAATTCCACCTCTGTTGGCAATAACCTCTTATCATCCTGATTTAAACAGAAACTGCTTCCTACCATGATTTAATAATGCTGGAACATACAAATAACGCTGGAAAGTTGTCCAAATACATCACTAAGTAAAGTGGGGAAAAAAATGGCAAAACAATGTGGCTCCATTTGGGTAGGAGAAATAAGGGTAAAAGAACAGGGTGGAAAGAAAGCTAGAGAAAGAGCCCCCTGCCCAACTCAGCGCTGCCCTGCGGAGGTCTTGGGGAATGAGTCCCTACCTTACTGTTTCCATCATGTCTGAGTTTGCATTTAATACGCTCACAGTAATTTGGTAGAGTCAGAAAACACGTGATCCAAAGAAATTATAAAGAACAAGTTTAATTTTGTGCTTAAATTAAAACACACACACACTTTCTTAGCAGGGGACAGGACGATGAAAATTTAAACCAAATATTTTTTCAAATCTATGGAAACAACCAAACCTGCATTTGGATTCCTTGACTGGCCCAATGGAAAAAGCGAAGCATCAGAACCAACACTGTTCCTTCTATCATCTGAGAAGTGAAGCAGGATAGTCCATAAACATTCTCTTGCCTCTAGACACCAAAGATGTGGCGCAGTCACTTTACTTACCTGGTTGACGGTGTCTAGAAGGTAAATACTATATTCATTCCAACTCAACACCCAGCCTTCTTGAAAGAAACATGAAACAAGCCCCAGGTGTTTCTCGGGTGAGCTGCAACTTCCCCTGTCAGAGGATTCCAGGCGCGGGTAAAGCTCGAAAGGCTTGACTCCTCCAGCAAAGACATCTTTTAAGATAAACGTGGCCTGAACGGTCCCATGGATGTCAGCCTTCCACAGCCGGAGCCCAGGCCGTGATGCGTACAAGGTCAGATCACTCTGCTTACAAAGTCCTGGTATAAAACAAGCACCAAATTTCCCAGTGCTGAAATTACAAGAAAAAAAGGAGGAAAGAAAGAAAGAGAATGGACTGATTTAAAGTGCTGTCAACCCCCGATATTAACTAACTCTAACAAGAATTTCTGGACTAAGCCAAAACAAGATTGATTCTTTTTCGAACCCTTTTCTACAGTGTATTTTTTGGTTAACTGAACGACCTGGCCAACCCTGAGGCCACAGAGGACCCGGTCTCTGTCTTGCACACCCTACAGCATCCTCAGAAGTGCGCACCCAGCTGAGCACACACTCCAGTTACTGTACACAGTGCTTTTTTTTTTAAATCATGCTGTTATGGTTTTTAATGTATGAAATCTGAAACAATTTAGATTTATCACTGAAAATGTGATAAATACATACCTAGATCAATTTCTTAGGTTAAGTTGTGGCTAAATTCACTTTTAAGTTCAAGGTTCTAAGTGACTGGGGGAGTCCTCTGTACCTTGAACAACAGCCTTCTGTCCCGATGAGATGAGCCCCTACTATAACAACCTGTGCTAATTCCATCATATTTATCACACTGTACTTTAATTATCACTTTATCAGTCTCCCATCAGATTGGGGATTCCTTCAGGGAGAGACCACCTTGTTCACTTTGTCCTGAAATAGGTACCAATTATTTGACAAATGAGTAATGAACAACACTTCAAATGGCATGCATTTATCCATAATTATTGAGTATTAACCTACAAATATTCTATAATCCGATTTTGAATCCTCAAATTTATACCAAGGCTTTGACTTAGCTTATGCTAATTTCTAAAATGTGTAGCTTTGAGGCATTTTATTATAAAAAGCTGGTACTCATATACATAAATGAGTAAGAACTTAACATTTATCATATATTTACTTCATTTTTTAGCTTGGCCTTCTAGTAAATCTTTAGCTTCATTGATTTTGGCTGCTATATAAGGAGATCCTCCCTTGTCTGGGTGATTTAAAAGCATAATTCGTCGATGAGCATCTCTTATGTTTCCCTTATTGGCAGTAGGGCTTTTTACACCTAGTATTAATGCTGCTTCCCGTTTTGTCATTTTGGGTTCAAACCCAGCTCTGTAACAGCCACCACTGAAGGCAGATTTCGGTAGACTTTGAACAACTTGTTTTACTTGAGGCTCCATATGCTTCCTGGCTTGCAAAGCATAACCCCCTGCAAATCCTGCAGCAGCAAGGGTCAGTCCAACCGCTACCACTGTACTGGCCGTGGTTCCCACTCAGCTCCCCGGCTCCACCTGGGGCGCGGCTCATCCCACCCCACCAACTCTATGCCTCTACCCTGCACACACCGCTTTATCTCCACTCTCCTTTAATCCTCAGCACAGCCCTGTGAGGCAAGTATCACGACTCGCATTTCAGAGCAGAGGAAACGGAGGCAGAGGTGACAGACCCAGGACTGACCATCCTCTCCCTGCTCTGAAATTCTGTTCCTTCTAACATCTGACTGCTGTGCTCATCCCAACATCCCAGTGAATGAGCTTTATGTCCAGAATTGGGGCAGCACTTTCAGAATTTCTCTTAAACCCATCAGAGGGACCAATCTCCATTCTGATCCTCCAGCTTGGTTTTTTTTTCCTTCTATTTTTAATATCATGAAATATCTAACACAAACAAAAGAATATATATGCTTTGAAGCCTAATAATGAAATATACACCCAGGAACCCATCCCTCAACTTTGGAAATAAATCGGTAGTCACATCGCTGATGCTCTCTGGCTCCAAGAGTCCCTGCCCACTCCGCTCCCCATGTGTGAGCCCTGAATTTTGTGTTCATTATTCCCTTGCGTTTATCGACAGTTTAACCATATCCCTACATACTCCTAAACACTACATAATTTAGTATTGTTTGCCTTCCATTTGTATAAAAATAATAGTACGATGCTATTTGCATCCTTTTGCAACTTGCTTTTAACTTCACATAATATTTCTAAGATTTATCTTTGTTGATAAAAAAAAAAGCTGTAGCTTATTCATTTCCACTGCTATAAAGTGTTCCACAATTTATTCACCCTCTTGTTGAAGGGTATTTGAATTATTTCCACTTCTTCATTTTGAATAGTACTCATTTTGAACCTTTCTGCAAATAACCTCCTAGTACACAGGTCTAAGAGTTTGTCAAGGATATTTCAGAAGTGGAACTGTTGGATTGCTGGGTAACTGCTGGGCTGTTGAGTAAAAGCAGATTCAAGTTTGGAAGACAACTTCAAACTTTTTCCAATGTGTTTACACCAGCCTATAATACTCTCATCAGCAATCTGTGAGTTCTCATTGCTCCACATCTTTGCCAAATCTCAGATGTCCACCAGAATTCAAATATTAATAACTCCTCTTAAAAATCTCTTGTCGGACTTCCCTGGTGGCGCAGTGGTTAAGAATCTGCCTGCTGGACTTCCCTGGTGGCGCAGTGGTAAAGAATCCGCCTGCCAATGCAGGGGACATGGGTTCGAGCCCTGGCCCAGGAAGATCCCACACACCGTGGAGCAACTAAGCCTATGAGCCACAACTACTGAGCCTGCACTCTAGAGCCCGTGAGCCACAACTACTGAGCCCGTGAGCCACAACTACTGAGCCCATGTGCCACAACTACTGAGCCCGTGTGTCACAACTACTGAGCCTGTGCTCTACAGCCCATGCTCTGCAATGAGAAGCCACAACAATGAGAAGCCCGCGCACCGCAATGAAGAGAAGCCCCTGCTCACCACAACTTTTAGAGAAAGCCCACACAGCAATGAAGACCCAACGCAGCCAAAAATAACTAACTAAATAAATAAATAGATTCTAAAAAGAGTTTCAGTTTAACCCTAAGTCCTGCTGATTCTCTCTCCAAAGTATTTCTCTGATTTTGAATGGTAGAAAGAGGACTGGCTTTAGGTCGACACCTGGGCTCAATTTCCAGCCCTGACATTTAATAGCTACGTGGTATGGATCTCAATTTCCTAGTCTGTAAACCTGGGATAATAATTCCCATCTCAAAGGTTGATGTGAGGATTGAATGACAACCTATGAAGACACAAAAAAGCAATGCTTGTGACACTTTAAGTCCCCACAAATGCTCAAGTGCCTCTAATTCCACCCCCGTTACCATCGTGTGCTCCTGTGGGTGCTGGGCCCTCTCCTCACCCGCACTGCACACACAGCACACCCGACCCCCAGGGAGGCATCCACAGGGCCCATCTCACAAAGGCACGCACATAAAGTTATCTGGGTGTTTCTCTGCACTTCAGCATCTCACTACACCCCTTTGGCACCTCAGTAACTAAATCCTTCCAGACAGGGTCCAAGGAGGACACTGAATATCGAATTCAGCTTTGAATTGAAAATTGTTAGACTAACCAAGAATCAAGATCGTTAGACTCACTGAACACTGCAGATGCTTCATGGACAGCTCCGTGATCAGCATCGTGTCCTGATTATTTTCTTTAGTGATCTGTTCTGCAAAGCTTCCCTAAATAGAGACACCCAAAGGAACTCTGGCATGCTAGCCTATAACCGCTTCCTCCTGCCTTTCCTGTCAAATCTATTTCTATTTGGTCATCCAATTTTCAAATCTATTTTCCTTCTACTAATAACTCCTCTTAAAAATGTCTTGTCGGACTTCCCTGGTGGCGCAGTGGTTAAGAATCCGCCTGCTGGACTTCCCTGGTGGTGCAGTGGTAAAGAATCTGCCTGCCAACACAGGGGACACGGGTTCAAGCTCCGGTCCAGGAAGATCCCACATGCCGCAGAGCAACTAAGCCCATGCGCCACAACTACTGAGCCTGCGCTCTAGAGCCCGCGAGCCACAACTACTGAAGTCCACGCGCCTAGAGCCCGCGCTCTGCAACAAGAGAAGCCACTGCAATGAGAAGCCCATGCACTGCAATGAAGAGCAGCCCCCGCTCACCGCAACTAGAGAAAGCCCGCGTGCAGCAATGAAGACCCAACGCAGCCAAAAATAAATAAATAAATAAATAAATTTATTAAAAAAAAAATCTCCTGTCACTTCACCTTAGGTGACTAAAGCGTTCATTTTAACAAACATTTAGTGAGCTCCTGCACCATGTAAGAGACTATGCACTGCAGGCAACGTGGAACATGCATAAAAGGAAGGTCTTGGCCCTGTCTTAGAACGCCCTGCAGCAGATGTATGTCTACGAGGTGCCATCTCTGAGGCTCAGAGGGTTGCTTGAGGACTACAGACAAAGGGGACACGCTTTGACCTGGGCATCAAAGGCTACACTTCGGTCACTGAGTGGACAATGACCAGATTGAGAAAGGGGAGCGGGCACTCTACGGAAGGACAGGCTGAGCAGGGGCCTGGCATGGGGCTACCTCTGAGGAGCTGCTGAAATGTGCCGGGAGAGGGTTGGGAGAAAACAGTTAAGTTGGGGATAACTAGCTACAGCCGGGTGCAAACTGTCCTCCACCCCAGACTCGGCCACCACCTGCCTGCAGGGTGATTCTGCAGCACTTGCTGATGTCATTCTGAATCAGACACAAAAACTCCAACTTTTAAGGTCTAAGCACTGCAGGATTCTAAAATCATAAACACATTAACTTAGTTTCTTAATTTTGGTGGAGATGATTTCTAGAAAAACCACTGATGACTTTAAAAGACACCTTAATTCCCTTTATGAGCCACATTAATATGAAAGAAGTGTTGCCAGTGATCAAATTCTAACCAGCGAATGGTGTTTTCTAACTTATGTATAATAATGCTGAGCACAGACAAAGAGCCTGAAATGGGAGAACGAGCCAAAGCTGGGACAATCGTCTCCACAGCCAAATGCCCAAAGGCCACCAGACGGGCACGATGTGGCTCTGGCAGGGGCGCAGGCTCCACACCCCACACCCGGCCCGGACTGCAACACGCAGGCACTGCCGACCCAGGACGGTCCTCCCGACTGTACCGCACGACACAGCGATAGGCACGGGGAGGGCGCCAACATAAACACAGAGGAGAACCGAGACGGAACATACGTCAGGGGATGGCTGGGGACTTTGAGATTTTCTGGGAGAAACATATATGTTGTTCTGTCCAACCTGAGGAGGTTTGCAGACTGGGTCAGGAGAGGACGACCTTGTCTTCCGGCACTCCCTGTGCCTGTCCCGGAGCCCGGCTTCCCCGCTGGCCCACAGCAGCCGCCCAACGTGCCGCCACACGCTCCATCCAACCCCTCGCCAGCCCACATGGTCCCCTCCAGGCACCCCCTACCTAGTTCTGTGTTCCCGTCTACAAAGAAAGAATCCTGCCTACACTCACTGCCCACTCCCCCTCCCTCAGCCCCTCCAATGCCACGGCCTGTACCCCACGAGGGCGGGCACGCGCGGCCGCCACGCTGCCAGAGCCAAAGGTCCGGCTCAGCCCACCTCTCGGAGCCGATCAGCGGCTCTGACACAGCTCTCCCTGACATGTAAGCAATGGAGTGCCCCAGAATATGAGGCCTCCCCGTTCCCTACTGACACTCACTCCCCAGGTGAGCTCCTCCGTCCCAGAGCTTTGAACACCGTCTAACGGCTAACAGCCCCCACGTGCACAGCTGCGGCCCCACCTGCTTCCCGAGATCGGCCACGGCTCCTCCACCAGCCTTCTCGACACCAGTAGCCGGCAGCCCCGCCCGGCCAAGTGCTCAGGCCACCGTCTCCAAGGGATCCTCTCACTCACACCCCGGAGCCAACACAGCCGTCGGCTCTGCCTTCAAAGCGCCCCCAGCACCCCGGCCTGGTGTGAGGCCCTGCTCTCACCTGAATCGCCTGGGAGCCCCCGCCAGCCTCCCTGAGCAGCTGCCCTCGCCCCCCTCACGCAGCAGCAAGACTGACTCTCCTGGGTCAAGGCCGCTCATAACTCTTGATGGCACTGGCATAAAGCAGCCCCTGAGCAGGGCCCACAGGGTGGGCCGCCCCCAGCACCCCTGCCCCCAGCACCTGGCCTGTGTTCCT